>CM055895.1:34627464-34737464 GCA_029582155.1 Panopea generosa | reverse complement strand
TGACCAAGGTTAAAAAAATCTGTTTTCACAGTATCTTTTTAAAAGGTGGGGGTGGTCCATCATAAGAGACAGAAAAATGCTTACACAACATTTTTTTCTGAATTGGAAAATCAAAATGTATGCTTTCAGGGTCTGTTTTACATTATAAAACAGAGACCAATATGTGGCGTCTTATCACCTCAAAAATTATATTTCTTTTCCCAATTGAGGCCAAAACAATTGCAAAATCTCAAAGGCTTGGGCCTCTTCTCAATTTGTAGGAAAAAAGCTCTGCTCATCCATTGATAAAAATAGTGTTTCAATGAGGATTAATTGGAAGATTCAATGAAGATTAATTGAGAGATTCAATGGATTAAACAAACTGACATGACACATGATAAGATTATAATTTCATTTTGTTTAAAAAAGGGGTGGCTTACAAGCATTCACAAAGGAATAGGAAATGTGGCTGCTAACACCTTATAGACCCTACATTATTCTGAAATACACCCCAAAGACAAGAGTACTTATTACTAACAAAATACCAGTATTGTTTACTTATCACAAGTAAAATACTAGTATTGTTTACTTATTACAAACAAAATACCAGTATTGTTTACTTACATTGTGCTGCAGCTGGCTCCCAGAGGTTAAAGGAATTTGAACAGTCAAAACACCTGAAGTTGGGTTTATATAAAACCATAGCCGACTATTTTCGTCTACGATGGAATAAACAAGATCATCCTGAAACAAAAATATACGTTATCTATACTGAAAGAAAGATATGTTACCAAGGCACTAATATAATGATTCACTACTAAGGCACTATAATAAGGATTTGTTACTAAGGCACTAAAAGAATTATTTGTTACCAATGTACTGAAAGATTGATTTGTTTTCAAGGAACTGAAAGAACGATTTGTTACCGAAGTACTAAAATAATGAATTGTAACCAAGGTACTATTTTTTTTTTTTTTTTTTTTTTTTTTTTTGAATGGGGTTTAACGCCATTTTCAACACATTTCAGGTTATATATGGCATATCCAGTTTTACTGGTGGAGGAAGACCTCAGACTGAGTCAGACTGAGTAGAACCACCGTCCTTCCGCAAGTAACTGGAAACTTTCTCACATAAAGTTTTTGGAGCGAGCGGGACTCGAACCTACGACCATAGCGGTGAGAGGTAAGTGATCTTGAGACGGCGCCTTAGACCACTCGGCCACGGAGGACCCTCTCCAAGGTACTAAAATGACTTGTAATCTGGGCACTTAAATAATGATTTGCTAGCAAGGCACTTAAATAATGATTTGTTAGCAAGGCACTAAAAGAATAATTTGTGACCAAGGCACAAAAGAATGATTTGTTATAAAGGGACTAAAAGAATGATTTGTTACCAAGCTACTAAAAGGCATGATTTGTAAGCAAGGCACTTAAAGAATAATTTATTACCAAACTATTTTAATAAATATTTGTTTCAAAGGCATATAAATATAAGCTGTCACCAAGGCATTTTAAGAAGGGAGTTGTAACCAAAGTACTTTAAGAAAAAACTGTAACTAAAGTATTTAAAGAAAGAAGTGTTACCAAGGTATTTAAAGAAAGAATTGTTAACAAGGTATTTTAAGAAAGAAAAGTTACCAAGGTATTTAAAGAAAGATTTGTTCAAAATGTATTAAAAGAAAGACTTTATATTTAAAATTGCTAACAACTTATGTTAAGTATATCAAAAACCTATATTATTTTTAGACAAAAAATCTTTCTGAATGTAGAAGTGTCCTAGATTACATTATATTTATTACTTTTCAATCGTAGCACGAAACACTGTCTTATCTATATATCTAAGTAATGGTCACCATTATTACGTTGATTTTAAATATACTTTCATTTATTTCACTTACATTATCTGCATCAGTTGCATTGGCATTCAAAACAAAGCCACCAATAGAATGTGTGTCCCAGATTTCAGCCCGATACTGGTTGACATTTGGGATGAGATCAATAAATGTTGGTCGATTAAGGTTCCTCTGAACGGTTATTACAAGCACACCTTCTACATATTTTGATGGATATTCACTGTCAAAAGCTCGCACTTTTAGCTGAAATAATAAATCCAATATCATAATATACATGAAAAAATTCATTGGATTGAATAATACACATAAAGAATTAAATTGCACAATATCTTGTTTTTAAGTACCACTTTCAACTGTTACACTAGTTCTGTCAAACTGCAAAGTTGACTGCCAAAGTGTACATAGTAACATTATACGGCTATACCGATACCAATATTGGTCATGCTGAGTTGGGAACAGGATATTACTAAGTACCAGTTTTCCATCTAAAGAACAATGTGCCCAAGTATCGAAACTACATCCTTCCACATGGAAAACAGATGTACTACAGATAGATCAAAACTGTGTCCTTGCACAGAATCCCGATCACATACAATTTAAATAATACAATTTAAATAGATTATGAATGAAGACATACATGCTAGCTTGTGTGTGATTCAAAAGTTTTGCACATGCATAAAAGATCAGATAACATGCCATTGTTTTTTAGCTTGATCCAGTTGCTCTAGTTTCTATGAAAGATATCATATTTTCATGAGATCCCATAACACTTTCCAAAAGGGGGACCTTCATTAGAGACCTATCCCATAACACTTTCCAAAAGGGGGACCTTCATTAGAGACCTATCCCATAACACTTTCCAAAAGGGGGACCTTCATTAGAGACCTATCCCATAACACTTTCCAAAAGGGGGACCTTCATTAGAGACCTATCCCATAACACTTTCCAAAAGGGGGACCTTCATTAGAGACCTATCCCATAACACTTTCAAAAAGGGGGACCTTCATTAGAGACCTATCCCATAACACTTTCAAAAAGGGGGACCTTCATTAGAGACCTATCCCATAACACTTTCAAAAAGGGGGACCTTCATTAGAGACCTATCCCATAACACTTTCAAAAAGGGGGACCTTCATTAGAGACCTATCCCATAACACTTTCAAAAAGGGGGACCTTCATTAGAGACCTATCCCATAACACTTTCAAAAAGGGGGACCTTCATTAGAGACCTATCCCATAACACTTTCAAAAAGGGGGACCTTCATTAGAGACCTATCCCATAACACTTTCAAAAAGGGGGACCTTTATTAGAGACCTATCCCATAACACTTTCAAAAAGGGGGACCTTTATTAGAGACCTAAAACAATCATTTGCTGAACACTTTCTCATATATTTTTTTAACATGTGAAGACAGAAAACATTTACTTCACATTGAGAAATAAAGTTATAAAAGTTACAAGGTGGATTAATTGAATTCATTGGCATTTTAATTGGATATTTTCGTAAGTTTTAATTTTGAAAAAAAACATAATGGCTTACATAATGGAGGAGGCCTTACAGGAGGTATTTGACAGTATAACATGACAAAGTGTTCTTATAACTGAAATAATGTATAAGAAGCAAACTCTGCAAATATACATTCATATCAAAAGATATCAACTGACATTGCAATAGTATTATTGTTTAACCTTACTTCCTTCAATGTGCGGTGAATAGATAATTTGTAATTGTAACAATTTAGTAGTTGACAAAAGGTATAAACAAAAACAAAACCATACATTGTAAACTTGTCTTCTGTCAACTCTAAGGCTGTCTGTGGCAACACGCACTCCTCTATCATTGGCGACTGTTGCTGGAAGTTCCACAAGCTCAAACAAGTTTTTGGCAAAATCATCTCCAACTATTTCATATTCTATGATGCCCTGCGAACAAGCAAACAAATATTAAGGAATAAACAAATTTTCATCAAATAGGTTACATTAAAATCATACAGCCATATAAAATTATAAACTATAATGGATCAATCTGATGATGATAATATTAAGTACAAGCATTATTATTCTGCCATAAGGTCAATATAGAGACATTTGTCCAAAGATTGTCATATTGACACAAGAATGTAGGACCTATCACTATAACTGTCACACACTATTATATACTGCCAATATTATGTTAGGAAGCATATGATTGAATGACTCAATGAGAGCTGCATGCTTGACTGCACTATAATAATTTGGTTATGAAATATTTTGCCTTTTTTTCTCTGGGCATTTCTGACAAACATTAAGAGTGATACCTCTACACTAACATCAACTACAGGTTAGATTCAGTTGCTTGCATGCTTGGTCCTTAAATTATCGTAAAAAGTTGAATTGTTTATTTAGAAATAAATCTCTTTTTTAGTACCTACTATATTTTGGTATGTCCAGTTTTATTGGTGGATTATGAAAGTCTTATTGGTTGAGGAAGACCTCAGAATGAATCTGAGAAGCTTTCAGTAACTGGCAAACTTTCTCACATGAAGTTTTTGGAACAAATAAATTATTTCATCAATGATTGTGTATTTTGATAACAGTAAAATTCAGTAGTTACCATTTTTAAAAAATAATCAAAAGTACATGCATTTCTATAAATTAATTTAGTATGGTAAAGTATATACTGAAAAGATAAAAAAACGCCAGGTGAATTTTACAGCCACATTATCAAACTGTTTTAAGTGATAGTAACACATTTAGATTATGTAAATGATAATGTTGACAATACCTTTACATACATATTCTAAAACTATAAATATTGCTTACAATATTTTGATAGTATGGCTCTAATCAACCAGTTTTTTTCTTTATCCTTCCAGTATATGATATATTCACTGTGTAAACAGGATCTCCTTACTATTACTTACAATTTCAATTACTAGCTACAGGCCGTATAGAAATAAAATACATAACTGAACAAAAAAATGCAAATGTTTTAGTAACAATAGTTGTCAGATGACGACAAAGCTCACTGATGGGATAAAACTCACCACTCATGCAAAGATTGAGATTGGAGGCAAACACCAAAACTTAAACATAACTAAACGCAAAAGTTTAACCTTGGTATCAACAGACGAAAAATTAAGTCCAAAAGGGCCAATACTGTTCCAAAATGCAATCCAGAGTTATGGTTCTTGTCTTTGTGTGTTCCATTGATGATGTGAATACACATGTGAGGTTTCATTCATAAACAATGAGTGGTTGCATAGATATCTTAAACTTAAATGCAAAAGTTTAACCTGGGTGTGTCTATGTCCAAAAAGGGCCATGACTGTGCCAAAATGCAACAAAGAGTTATTGTTCTTGTCTCTGTGTGTTCCATTGATGATGGTGAATACCCATGCAAAGTTTCATTCATATACAATGAGTGGTTGCATATATATCTTAAACTTAAATGCAAAAGTTTAACCTGGGTATCTACAGTCGACGATGCGGTCATGGCAATAGCTCTCCTTAGACTTCGTCCCCGCAAGCTAATAAAAGTGAATCCCCTGACAGGACATATGTCGCCAGTCCAGCTTGATCAGTCAGTAGACATTCAGCACCATCAGGAATAGATCCCAGACCAATTATGTACACAATATGACGGGAAAGGAACCTGGATACTTTCACATTGAACAATTGATATGTTTCATTTGTAAGATAAAATAGCACCCTGTCTTTCTTCCAGGAATCAGAATCACATGCTTCATAGCCTACACAGCAGTAACATTCTGGTGACAAAAATGAATACATGCAATTTGTGCTAGTTCATACCTTAAGGTCATCATCATTTGCTAGAACAGTGAAGAAAGAGCCATCTGCAGGTGTGCGAGTCTCAATAATGCTTGATTCATCATCTAGATTGATAGTGGGCATAAACCGATTTCTGATTACAGCCAACTGTACTTGAGCAGTGTCATTTCGTGCAGGAGATCTCTGATCAGACGCCATAATCGTGATCTGTAAGAAAACAGAATCAATAAACTAATGGATGGTTGAAATCATGAAAGCATGATAATGAGAACATAATCTATAAACCAACACATCACTCATAGAGAACTCTTGGATCACAAAAAATGAAAATGATTGGTAATTTAACCACAGCTGTGAACATCAATAGACATAGTAAGATAAAACAACCACTTAATTTTTTGTATCAAAATTATTTTTTATAATTTACCAGTAGATCTTTTTTTGTACTTACACAAATGTATACATACAACATTTTTGTACATAACATATTTACAAATAGCTTGTAGTACTTTCTTTACTGCATTTTTACATACATACATGCTTACATTTTTACAGTTGAGAAATTGTTATATTTTTATACACAAATATACATACATTTTTACAATTTAGAAATTTTGATATTTAATATACACGTATCCATACATTTTTACAATTTTTTTTTTGTACATATACATTTTATTTTTACAACTTGATTCTTTGGTAATTTTGCACTTCAACCAGTTTCTGTAACATGACCTCATTATATATCCAGCTCATGTTTTGTTCAAATATGCCTTTCTCTTTTTATATTTACATTACAAGTGGCTGAAACAAATATGTATTTCTCTTTATATGTTTATGTTACCTGTGGCTGACACAAATATGTATTTCTCTTTATATGTTTATGTTACCTGTGGCTGAGACAAATATGTATTTCTCTTTATATGTTTATGTTACCTGTGGCTGAGACAAATATGTATTTCTCTTTATATGTTTATGTTACCTGTGGCTGAGACAAATATGTATTTCTCTTTATATGTTTATGTTACCTGTGGCTGAGACAAATATGCTTTTCTCTTTATATGTTTATGTTACCTATGGCTGAAACAAAAGCTTACATGAATTATCTGCTCTACAAATTCAAATTTATAAGAAATAGTTTTGTTACTCACCACATAATTCAAAGCAGTCTCACCGCGGAGATTTTTCAAGAGAACAAATTGACCCGTCTTTGGGAATAGATAAAACCAGTTGCCTTCATTCCCTGATACTATTGAATACCTAACTTCATCCTGAAAATATACAAATCCAAAACATAATTCAAGTTTAAACTAGAGGGCTAAAAATCACCCATATTTTGTATATTTGTTACAAAAGGGGCTTCTAAAATTTTAAAATGCAAATCAGTCCAGGTTTTTTTACCATCATAAGAATCACTGTTTTTTTTTATTATAAAAACACACCAAACCACCATGTAATACTGAGGCCTCTGCTAACCCAATTTTCAATAGTACTGGTGTAAATGCTAGCCCCTTTTTTTAATAGTACTGGGGTCAATGCTAGCCCCTTTTCTAAAAGTACTGAGGCCAATGCTTGCCTCTTTTTCAATAGTACTGGGGCCAATGCTAGCTCCTTTTCTAATAGTACTGAGACCAATTCTAGTCCCTATTCGAATAGTACTGAGGCCAATGCTGGTCCCTTTTCTAATAGCACTGGGTCAATGCTAGCCCCTTTCCTAATGGGACTGAGGCCAATGCTTGCCTCTTTTTCAATGGTACTTTGACCAATTCTAGTCCCTATTCCAATAATACTGAGGCCATTGCTAGTCCCTTTTTCAATAATACTGGGGCCAATGCTTGCCCATTTTCAAATAGTACTCAGGTCCATGCTAGCCCCTTTTTTAATAGTAATGAGGCCAATGCTTGCCCCATTTTAACTAGTACTGAGGGAAATCCTAGCCCGTTTTCTAATAGTACTAAGGCCAATGCTAGCGCTTTTTCCAACAGAACTGAGATCAATGCTAGCCCCTTTTCTAAAAGTACCGAGGCAAATGCTAACCCCTTTTCTAATAGTACTGAGGTCAATGCTCTCCCCTTTTCCAACAGAACTGATGCAAATGCTATCCCCTTTTCCAATAGTACAGAGGCCAATGCTATCACCTTTTCCAATAGTACTGAGGCCACCTATTGACGTAAATTTTCTCACCAACAATTTTTGGGCAAAGCTATAGTATAAGTGGCAATCTTGGTGTGAGGGGTAAGAGATCTGGAGACAATACCTTAGACCATTCCCACTTCAGAGGACCCTGGGGACCCATGTTTAGTTGCAATCATCTGTCTCAACAGATCACTTTTGGTAGTTTTCAGAAGCTGTTAGTCACAAAACTATTGGTAAACTTACACCATCTGCATCCTCAGCTAGTACCACTGTCAGGTTAACAGGCGCTTCATCAATTTCTGAAACTTGTGCCCCATAGATATCCTGAGTAAATATTGGAGGGTTCTGGTTACGCAACACTTTAATGGTGACATTGGCTTCTGCAGTCTGCTCTACAATATCATTACGGGTAGCAACCACAACTGTCTGAAATTACAAAGGTATCAATCAGGAAACTATTGAATAATTACATGTACAAAATCATCCATCAGGAAACCATTGCATAATAACATGTACAAAGATATCCATCAGGAAACCATTGCATAATAACATGTACAAATATCAGGAAACCATTGCATAATAACATGTACAAATATCAGGAAACCATTGCATAATAACATGTACAAATATCAGGAAACCATTGCATAATAACATGTACAAGGATATCCATCAGGAAACCATTGCATAATAACATGTACAAAGATATCCATCAGGAAACCATTGCATAATAACATGTACAAATATCAGGAAACCATTGCATAATTACATGTACAAAGATATCCATCAGGAAACCTTTGGATAATTACATGTACAAAGATATCCAACAGGAAACCATTGCATAATTACATGTACAAAGATATCCATCAGGAAACCATTGCATAATTACATGTACAAGGATATCCATCAGGAAACCTTTGGATAATTACATGTACAAAGATATCCATCAGGAAACCATTGCATAATTACATGTACAAGGATATCCATCAGGAAACCTTTGCATAATTACATGTACAAGGATATCCATCAGGAAACCTTTGGATAATTACATGTACAAGGATCATGTAACCATTGCATACTTACATGTACAAGGATATCCATCAGGAAACATTTGGATAATTACATGTACAAAAATATCCATCAGGAAACCATTGCATAATTACATGTACAAAATCATCCATCAGGAAACCTTTGGATAATTACATGTACAAGGATATCCATCAGGAAACCATTGCATAATTACATGTACAAAGATATCCATCAGGAAACCATTGGATAATTACATGTACAAAGATATACATCAGGAAACCATTGCATAATTACATGTACAAAGATATCCATCAGGAAACCATTGCATAATTACATGTACAAGGATATCCATCAGGAAACCATTGCATAATTCCATGTACAGAGATATCCATCAGGAAACCATTACATAATTCCATGTTCAAAGATATCCATCAGGAAACCTTTGGATAATTACATGTACAAAGATATCCATCAGGAAACCATTGCATAATTACATGTACAAGGATATCCATCAGGAAACCATTGCATAATTACATGTACAAAGATATCCATCAGGAAACCATTGGATAATTACATGTACAAAATCATCCATCAGGAAACCTTTGCATAATTACATGTACAAGGATATCCATCAGGAAACCATTGCATAATTACATGTACAAGGATATCCATCAGGAAACCATTGGATAATTACATGTACAAAGATATCAATCAGGAAACCATTGCATAATTATAGTAATTGAAAATATACTTTGAAATCATTTATTTTCATTGTTTTTGGGTAAAAAACACAAATTAATTATTATGAAAAATATATTACCAATTTTAGAAATAGTTCTTATCAAAATGCGAGTATCAAATAGTAATTATTTGTCTGTTTATCTATGTTAAAGATTGTGTGTGAACCATAACATTGACTAAAGACTGACAGAGAGATATCAGCAAGACAACAATAAAATGAATATGGCGTTTCATAAATATTTTCTTACTGTGATATTAAATCATATTAAAGCATTCAATGATAATGTAAAAATTAGGTAGTAATGTGACATTTTGCTATGTAAGCATTTTTAATCATGTTGTTAAAAACCCCGCCCAGCCACAGTCTGTGAGATGACTGAAATACAAAATTCCTTCTCATTGTCATTTGTCTCTCACTGCTGATACAAGTGAGACAGATACCAGTTACTTGTGGAGATGGGGTGTGCTCGAATACTGGTTAACCTTCCAGGATCGCAGGAAAGCGGTTAGTTTAAATGATTGTCTGTGAGCTCTTGGTGGCATAAAAATGATTCTATTTAATCAACCAATCAATTAATCATTCTCTGCAATCTTAAAGACATCCTTATCAAGATTTTCAAATAATTGAATATAATTGTTTGCCAATGCAATTATTCTAAAACAAAAATGTCTCACCTTATAGAGTGTTTTCATAACTGGATCCAGTCGGAGATCTGTGAGTACGACAATATTACCACCAGGCATAACTTTAAAGTATGGATTCGCTGAGTAACCTTGTTTCAAGGTGTAGTCAATATTGCTCTGAAAATACACACTCAACAATCAAATAATTTATATAGTTTTTCATAGTTTGCTCTATGAATATTTTTTTTTACAAAAATACAGTACATATACACCAAGATTTAACTCTTTTAAATGTTTCCTGTTTGTCTTCTAATTATCAGATTTTCATTTTGTTTATATCACATAAAACAACAGAGCCTCAGCATTATATTCATAAAAATCAAGGGACATACCTCTAGGTTTTTCCAAGTGCAAAATTTAATGTGCAACAATATTTATTCATCAGAATTTATTTTAAAACTGTATTTTCTGTAATTCTTGATTGATTTACCTTGGGCTTTCCTAGAACTACATTATGTTTCTTACATAGAAATATAAGGCCTAACAAAAAAAATGTTTGTTTCCGGTATACCGACTGACCCTTTTTTTTTAGCCCTGACCCTAATCTTTTTTGACTGATTTTGCGATTAATTTTTTCGCTTTGCTTTCGTTCGATGCCTTTCCCCTTATTCATCAAACGTCATGGAGATGCTTATAAGGTATAAATCATTATAAAGCACTCGTGCTCATGGGAATATCTCAAAATGGTAGTCAGCACTAATCTTGATCATATGCGATGCTTGCTTTTCTAAAAGACAAAAGTGCAAGCAAGAGCCCTTCTGGGGTGTGATTTTACAGCTTACAGCTGTCTTATAAACCAAAGGTTGCAATAAAAAATAAAAAGCCTTATTAGATCAGCATGCTGCCTCATGGTTTGGGACCCTCAAAATATTATTGTAGGGGTCCTTAACCCACAAATGCAAAGTCCTAGAGGAAAACCTGGTCTGTCCTAGAACCTGATATCTCCCAAATTGGGTCTATCAGCCCCAAAGTCAATAAGATGGCTGGATGGGTGTCTATTATTAAGTGCAGAAATGACAAGCATTATAAGGTGTTTTTTTTACAATTTTGTTTGGTTGTTTTTATCTAAACTGACATTCATAAACATTAAAAGCACACAGATAACATACAAAACATGCTAAATTACATGATGTACCATAGACACAACATAACATCAAGTTTCAAAAAAGAAATAAAAAACATTTTTTTTAGGCCTAAATAGTATTGAAATCGAATTATTATGCACTGCCAGCTATCCATGTATAGTACACCATGTTTTACACCTGTCCTTTGACACAATTACATTGCTTTAACAACACATTCCAGTTGTGCATTAATTTCTAAACTTTTGTTAAACAAGGTCATTTTTTACCTCATCTAAGATCTTATTGTACTATACAAAATATCTAAGTTTGATAAAAAAGTAAATGAATAAACAAGAACAAAAGTGGAAAATACCCATGAAGGTAACTCGGCTTAATTTTCACATTTTTTATTTGTTAAGGTATCAAATACATGTTATTTTTTCAAACTAAATTAAATCATTCATGTATCTGAATGAATGTTAAACTTCCATTTTGTTTGTAAGAAATAATATTTGCACTAACCCCTGGGAATGCTCTGGCATTTATAACCACAGAGTCAATAGACCTGCTTTCTTCGATTTCCACCTGATATGCAAACTGGCTGAATTGCAACACTCCATCAACTCTCTCTATTACCACATCCAAATCAATTTCACTAGACCTCATTGGGCTGCCACCATCAATAGCTGCTACTGTTACCTATAGGTTCAACAAAACAAAATTGCAGGATATTCAAATTATAGCTTCACCATTATTTAAATTTGATTTTTTTTTTTTGCTATAACTAATGGTGATCCAACTATATATATAGATGTAATGGATATTTAATGATTCTGCAAATGATTTTAATATAACACAGGCCATCTTTAATAAATCAACATTTTATAAGAATTAATAAACAAAAAAACAACAATTTGCCCATGATATAATTCAACATGTAAAACAATCAACATTAGCAGATATAAGGTCTTAACCAATTCTATTCAACAAACAAATGGTATACTAAAGCAAATTTACAAGTTTTATCCTTTTAGAATGGAAATATTGGGGGGAAAAATATTTTTTTGAAAAATTGTACTCTTTTTTTTTTTATCTTCCCCTAAAAAGTTTTCATAGATAGCAGTTATTTGAGCAAGGCTAGAATCTTGATCATCAAGATTCTTTTCATCAAGGAGTGATTGAGATTTGATGAACACACATTCGCACAAATTCTCACAAAATCTAGTTTTCAGTTATATAAGTGACCTAAAGATAATAATTCCTATTCACTCCAGATTTACAAATCAAAATTCATTCTTTGCACAATGAGACTATTCACAGCAAATTGTTAAAAAACTTGCAATCACAAAATGTGTATATTGCAAGTAAGATACAACAAAATTTTACTTCAAACTAAAACATATTTAATCCAAGAGCACTTTACATGTTAAAAGCATTATAAAACATAAATTAAACATTAAATTACATACAGCTTACATTTTATGTGTAAGAAGTCAGTTGCCTGTGAAATCTGAATTTGCCTAATTATCAATGTTTCGCATGCTATTTTATCAACTTATAGCAGAGAAATCTTTCTATCCATTCAAGTCCTTGTTTTCCTCAATATATATGAGTTTATGAATCAAAGAGCAAAACTGGGAGAAAAATTGTACTTCTTACCAAAAGTACATAGAAGAAATACTATTACCTGTAGTCGGTCATTGGTTATAAATTGATTAAGGACTGATTTTGCCAGGGTTATTCTGCCAGTTTTCTCGTTCAAGAACAAGTATTTTGAGTTTCCTGAATCTTGATTTCTGTCTTTCATTTCATATGTAATGACATTGTTTGGTTCCTACAAAAAGTAAATATAAACATGAGGATAATAAATTATATATCTATAAACTAAACAAAAAATGTTTGATATTTTTATCTGAAGTTAATGTACTCTCAAATAGTTTACAAGTTTCATTTTACAAAGGTAGACCTTCTTTGAAAGGTATAACAATAGGCCACAGTATATTCATATACATATCTACAGGCCACAGTATATTCATATACATATCTACAGGTCACAGTATATTCATATACATATCTACAGGCCACAGTATATTAATATACATATCTACAGGCCACAATATATTCATATTCATATCTACAGGCCACAGTATATTCATATACATATCTACAGGCCACAGTATATTCATATACATATCTACAGGCCACAGTATATTCATATTCATATCTATAGGCCAAGGTATGTAAATAAACATATCTATAGGCCACAGTTTATTCATATACATATCTATAGGCCAAGGTATATTCATATACATAACTTTAGGCCATGGTATATAAATAGACATATCTATAGGCCACAGTATATTAATTTACATATCTAAAGGCCACAGCATATTAATATACATATCTACAGGCCACAGTATATTAATATATATATCTACAGGCCACACTATATCAATATACATATCTACAGGCAACCGTATATCAATATACATATCTATAGGCCACGTTATGTTTATATACATATCTACAGGCCACAGTATATTAATATACATATCTACAGGTCACAGTATATAAATATACATAGCTACAGGCCACAGTATATTAATATACATATTTATAGGCCACCATATATTCATATACATATTTATAGGCCACCATATATTCATATACATATTTATAGGCCACCATATATTCATATACACAGTATATAAATATACATAGCTACAGGCCACAGTATATTAATATACATATCTATAGGCCACCATATATTCATATACATATCTATAGGCCACCATATATTCATATACATACTTATAGGCCACCATATATTCGTATACATATTTATAGGCCACCATATATTCATATACATATCTATAGGCCACCATATATCCATATACATATCTATAGGCCACCATATATTCATATACATATTTATAGGCCATTATATATTCATATACATATCTATAGGCCACCATATATTTATATACATATATATAGGCCACCATATATTCATATACATATCTATAGGCCATCATATATTCATATACATATCTATAGGCCACCATATATTTATATACATATCTATAGGCCACCATATATTCATATACATATCTATAGGCCACCATATATTTATATACATATCTATAGGCCAGGGTATATTAATATACAGATCTATAGGCCACGGTATATTAATAGACATATTTATAAGCCATGGTACACATATCTATAGGCCACGGTATATTAATATACGTATTTATAAGCCAATGTATATACCGATCTATTGGCCACTTTGAATGGAGTAACTGGTTCAATTTTGAATTCAATATTGCGTAATTGTTCTTATAATGATATCCCATATATTTACAAAATGTTTATTTAATTTGTTCATTATATGTAACTTTTCTGTAATATTTTGTTTGTTGATCATTAAGGTGTCTTGGTTAAGTTACTTGGATTTTAATTATCTTTAATAGCATTGTTATATAAATTCTTTTTACTTTTCTTAATCAGTGATATTATATTTCGCATTTGTTTGTATTCATCAAACCTTTTGTTTTTGTGTAATTTATCCCTCATACTTATTGCTTCCTTAATCTCATTCGTAAACCAACCAGGTTGGGTGTCATATTTAACTTTTTTTTCTTTCATAGGATTATGCTTAGTAAGAACAGAATTGATTATAGAATATAATAGAGTTAGATATTGATTTGGATTATCAATATACTCAATAATGTCGAGTGAATAATTGGTTAAGTCATTCAAAAATATAGTTTCACTGAATTTCTTGAAATATCTGTACTTTATTGTGTCATGGCAATTTCCTTTCGATTTTGTACTACTCATGCGACATGTAAAACAAATAGGATAGTGAACTTAAACATATCAATATGGCACTGTATATAAATAATTATGTAATTAAAGACAAGTGAAAACAGAACAAGGCTTTTATATGATATATAACAAGTTTACTCATTTCTTCAATGTTTCATGATAATTGAAATGCGTGTAGTTAGGTTACATGCTAATATGACATCTCTACTTTATGGTGCTCTCAGTCCTAGACACTAAATCAAACCTTATATATAATATACTCAGTGTTTGTGTGTTAAACTTTGGTTACTTACATATATGTCATTATCTGTAGCAGATACAGTAACTATGTCGGAACCAACTAGGCGACTCTCCGGTATTGGTACTGTCATATCCTGGTTGTTGTTTGTAAAAATAGGCGAATTGAGGTTATGTTGCACAAACACCTCAAGTGTGGCTGTGTCAGACAGACTGGGGTTGCCACCATCAGCAACCTTTAGTACAACCTAAAATATTGAATAGAAACATATCAAACATAAATTATCGGGTAATAACAATACTGTTACTTTTATTTTGAATTTTCCCATAATGACTCCCTGCCTTATGTCACTGTTACTTTTACTTGTCATCCCATAATGACTCTCTGTTACTTTTACTTGATCATCCCATAATGACTCCCTGCCTTATGTCACTGTTACTTTTACTTGATCATCCCATAATGACTCCCCGTCTTATGTCACTGTTACTTTTACTTGATCATCCCATAATGACTCCCTATCTTATGTCACTGTTACTTTTATTTGGATCTTCCCATAATGACTCCCCGTCTTATGTCACTGTTACTTTTACTTGATCTTTCCATAATGACTCCCTGCCTTATGTCACTTTACTTGAACTTCCCATAATGACTGCCCATCTTATGTCACTGTTACTTTTACGGTACTTGATCTTCCCATAATGACTCCCTGCCTTATGTCACTGTTACTTGAGCTTCCTATAATGACTGCCCGTCTTATGTCACTGTTACTTTTACTTGATCTTCCCATAATGACTCCCTGCCTTATGTCACTGTTACTTTTACTTGATCATCCCATAATGACTCCCTGCCTTATGTCACTGTTACTTGAACTTCCCATAATGACTGCCCATCTTATGTCACTGTTACTTTTACTTGATCTTCCCATAATGACTCCCTGCCTTATGTCACTGTTACTTGAACTTCCCATAATGACTGCCCACCTTATGTCACTGTTACTTTTATTTGGATCTTCCCATAATGACTCCCTGCCTTATGTCACTGTTAAGTTTACTTGATCATCCCATAATGACTGCCTGCCTTATGTCACTGTTACTTTTATTTGGATCTTCCCATAATGACTCCCTGCCTTATGTCACTGTTAAGTTTACTTGATCATCCCATAATAACTCCCTACCTTATGTCACTGTTACTTTTACTTGAACTTCCCATAATGACTCCCCGTCTCATGTCACTGTTAAGTTTACTTGATCATCCCATAATGACTCCCTGCCTTATGTCACTGTTACTTTTACTTCAACTTCCCATAATGACTGCCTGTCTTATGTCACTGTTACTTTAACTTGATTTTCCCATAATGACTCCCTGCCTTATGTCACTGTTAAGTTTACTTGATCATCCCATAATAACTCCCTACCTTATGTCACTGTTACTTTTACTTGAACTTCCCATAATGACTCCCTGCCTTATGTCACTGTTACTTTTACTTGATCATCCCATAATGACTCCCTGCCTTATGTCACTGTTACTTTTACTTCAACTTCCCATAATGACTGCCTGCCTTATGTCACTGTTACTTTTACTTGATCTTCCCATAATGACTCCCTGCCTTATGTCACTGTTACTTTTACTAAATCATCCCATAATGACTCCCTGTCTTATTATACAGTGACTGTTACTTTTATTTGGATCTTCCCATAATGACTCCCTGCCTTATGTGGTTGTTACTTTTACTTGATCATCCCATAATGACTCCCTGCCTTATGTCACTGTTACTTTTACTTGATCATCCCATAATGACTCCCTGCCTTAAGTGATTGTTACTTTTACTTGGATCTTCCCATAATGAATCCCTGCCTTATGTCACTGCTACTTTTACTTAGTTTTCCCATAATGACTCCCTGCCTTATGTCACTGTTATTTTTATTTCGATCTTCCCATAATGACTCCCTGCCTTATGTCACTGTTACTTTTACTTGATCTTCCCATAATGACTCCCTGCCTTATGTGATTGTTACTTTTACTTGGATCTTCCCATAATGACTCCCTGCCTTATGTCACTGTTACTTTTACTTGATCATCCCATAATGACTGCCTGCCTTATGTGATTGTTACTTTTACTTGGATCTTCCCATAATGACTGCCTGCCTTATGTGATTGTTACTTTTACTTGGATCTTCCCATAATGACTCCCTGCCTTATGTCACTGTTACTTTTATTTGGTCTTATAATAACTCCCCATCTTATGTCATTGTTTCTTTAACTTGGATCTTCACATAATGACTCCCTGCCTTATGTCACTGTTACTTTTACTTGATTTTCCCAAAATGACTCCCTGCACTATGTGAATGTGACTTTTACTTAGATCATCCCATAATGACTCCCTGCCTTATGTGACTGTTACTTTTACTTGATCTGCTTATAACAAATCACTGCCTTATGTGACTGTTTCTTTTACTTGATCTGCTTATAACAAATCACTGCCTTATGTGACTGTTACTTTTACTTGATCTGCTTATAACAACTCACTGCCTTATGTAACCGTTTCTTTTACTTGATCTGCTTATAACAACTCACTGCCTTATGTGATCGTTTCTTTTACTTGATCTGCTTATAACAACTCACTGCCTTATGTGACCATTTCTTTTACTTGATCTGCTTATAACAACTGTCTGCCTTATGTGACTGTTACTTTTACTTGATCATAACAATCATTTACAGCACTATGAATGAATATGACATCCAGTTACATGAATTGGAGAACAGACTTCTATTCTACACAAACTTGCAAACTTTCTCCTATAGTGCTCAGTCTACACTTGACTCAAACCCAGTGACATAAGACAGCGTTTTCAACCACTGGTAAACTTTCTCCTATAGTGCTCAGTCCACACTTGACTCAAACCCAGTGACATAAGACAGCGTTTTCAACCACTGGTAAACTTTCTCCTATAGTGCTCAGTCCACACTTGGCTCAAATTCAGTGACCTATGACAGCGTTTTCAACCACTGGTAAACTTTCTCCTATAGTGCTCAGTCCACACTTGGCTCAAATTCAGTGACCTATGACAGCATTTTCAACCACTGGTAAACTTTCTCCTATAGTGCTCAGTCCACACTGGGCTCAAACCCAGTGACCTAAGACAGCACTTTGAACCACCTGGTCATTGAGTTCCCAACAGTACTATGAGAAGTACATATTGAGCTTGTTTAAAACTATACACCCAATTTTAAATACTTAAACAGAAGATGTAAAGAAACAACTTACTACATATCTAACAGCAATGCTACTGGAGTTGAGTGTCTTGCCTTCTCTCAAGATGACATTTCCATTAGGATTGATGCTGAAGAGATCGGATGATGCATCAACATCAATAAGAGAATATGTTATGGTGTTGAAGGGTGCCTGAAGGATACAAAATAAAGACTAAAATATTGAAAAGTACAGCGACTAAATTTGAAAGTTAAAATGATGAAAATACTGATAATTGTAATAATGATTCTGATGGTGATAAAAATGATTATGTTGATAAAAAAAATAATTTTGAAGATATTTATAATGATTATGTTGATGAAGATGAGTAAGATAATACAGAAAATAATCATAAAGATTATGTTGATGAAGATGATGGAGAGGATTTAGAAGATATCTACAATGAGTATGTTGATGAATAAGGAGATAATTCTGGAGATATTTATAATGATTATGTTGATGAATAAGGAGATAACTCTGGAGATATTTATAATGATTATGTTGATGAAGATGGAGATAATTCTGGAGAAATTTATAATGATTGATGAAAATGGAGATAATTCTGGAGATATTTATAATGATTATTTTGATGAAAATGGAGATAATTCTGGAAATATTTAAAATGATTGATGAAAATGGAGATAATTCTGGAGATATTTAAAATGATTGATGAAAATGGAGATAATTCTGGAGATATTTATAACAATTGATGAAAATGGAGATAATTCTGGAGATATTTATAATGATTATGTTGATGAAGATGGAGATAGTTCTGGAGATAATGAAGATGCCATTAAGGAATATAATGATCATGCTGACAATATTTGACATGCACAAAAAAAATTGTTGTTTTACCAGTTCCTTCAAATATTCTTTTCTTCTCATAACATTTATAACAATACATTAGGCACCATATTTAACTTTAAGAAAAAGATCATTTGTTCAGTAAAATAGGAGGGTCAAGATTGTAATGACATGCTTTTCTAAGGTCAATCAAACCCTATGATACAAGTAAGTTTTGTACTTACTTCGTTGTCCAGTTGACGTATAGTAGTCTGGAATATAGCGTTGCCAGCTGCAAGGTCCATCGTAACACTTGTATAGTACTTGTCATTTGCGTCTGTGTTTATAAACACTGGCTGGGTGTTCCTTGTAACAGTAACAGCAACTCTTGCTTCTCTAGTCGCTGTATTTGAAGGACTGCCACCATCACGCACACCAATTAATACCTTAATACATACGAGAAATTTAGTAATTAAGTCATAATAACAGTATACATTACTCATTATTCAATAACAAGCACTTTGTCTTATGGAGTGTTGCTTTGTACCCCAATACTAATATTGTACATCAATTATTAAAAAGAGACATCAAGTTTTTAATGTGTTTCTCAAATTGTACATCATTTATTACATATTTGCTATTTTATTGTATCTAACATTGTCCACTCTTTATTACATTCAAATCTGGTACCAAGCTCTTGATATTGTTCACTTTTTAATACATACATTATCTGGAATCAAGGACCTGACATTGTCCCTCTTTATTACCTACATATATCAAGCGTCTTATATTGCATACCTAATTACTTAATACTTGGTATTAAACAGTTAGCAAAGCAAATTTACATATTGAATTTCATCAATACTTAACCCTTTACTTCATAGATACGTGTTTTCCCGTACCAATCACAGAAGGCCTTTGAAAACAGTGCAGGAAGAGTTCAGATTGCTCGTAATGAGCAATCTGAACACTTCCTGCACTATTTTCCACTCTGTCAGATTTAGTTTATGGTTTTTGAGAAGTAAAAAATGTCATTTGTTTTCGGACATACAATGACGAACAAAAGGTGATCGGAAAAGGTCTCTTGAGACAAAGTCTCAGGTGACCTAAAAATACCAAAGGGTAGACTTACCGTGACGGTGAATTGGGTATTTGTATCACTGTATCTGGCAATGGACTGTTTGAGAATCAGTTGCCCAACATTGCCATTGGCATCGTAAATTGTTCTGACATCGAAAAAGTTCAAGACCTCTTGGCCATTTAATGAAGAAAGGAAGTAGGTCATTTCGCTGTTTGGCAACTACAAATATAGGAGTTAAAAAAGGCAAGGTTATTCCAAGGAATAATAACAAGTAATGGAGTTCCTAATATTACATTAGAGCACAGAACAATATTCCACAGCTTCAGTATTCCTACTACATATTCCCCATATTAAGTAAAACTGAACTCAAGCATGTTACATTCACAATGAATACAGCAGGAAGATGTATTTGAAAATGAAACACCCTTTGTGTTGTTTTTTTAAGGGACACACGGCATTGTGATGTTCAATTACTTTTTTTTCTGAATAGTTGTTTGTTTTTTTTTAATAGGGTTTAGCACATTTTTTTTAACACATTTCAGGTTAAATATGGCATATCTAGTTTTACTGGTGGAGGAAGACCTCAGACTGTGTTAGACTGAGTAGAACAACAGTCCTTCCGCAAGTAACTGGAAACTTCCTCACATAAAATCTTTGGAGCAAGCGAGACATGAACCTATGACCTTAGCGGTGAGAGGTAAGTGATCTTGAGATGGCGCCTTAGACCACTGGGCCACGGAGGACCCCCTTTTCTGAATAGAGTTAAATCCAAATTTTTATCACGTGACAAGTTATGTCAAGACTGATTTGATGCATAAGTATGAATACTATATTTGATTTCATCATTGTCGTATGTTCTTTTAAAGGGAATATTGTGCCTGAAATTAACTCTCGAGTCCTTTTCAAGTATTGAAAATACAAATGAAACTTTATTGAAATATATTGATACTTACTTAAATATGAGCTTGCTAAAAACATTTAACAAAATTTTCTTAATATAAAAAGGCCATAACTCCGTCTAAAACCAAACAAAAGTACCATATTTGTCCCCTTGATGGTGACACATTTTCTTTTTTTTTCAAAGGTCATATTTAAATCTAATGAAAAAAAATAAATTTAGCAGTTCTTGTCACAAATACCACAATTTTGCTAGGAAGAATGCCTTCTATGTATAACCAGAGCTGTTCCCAAATAGAACAAAAGTTTGGGTCTAAATACACACAGTGTTATTTTAATTTCATATTTGCATCAAGTAGTCTTACAATGTTTAAAAAAAATAAAGTACCGTTTTTACTCACATGTAGTGCGCATACTTTTAAAATCTTTGAAGGGATGCATATTATACATAAGTACAGGCATTTTCATTTTTCGAGGATTGATCGATTCCTGACATGTGTTGAAGACCGGTATTATTCAAATTCAGACCATATTTATTACATACGCAGTAATGGGTGTCAAATAAATTGAAAAAGAAATGAGTTGTTTACTTCCATTATTAATATCTAAAAGCAATCAACAAAAGACTTGTCCATCTAACAATAAATCTTGAAAAGTCCTAATTAAAACTGTCTCGAAATCTAAATAAAATAGGCATAATGTTCAAATATAAACTGTCATTTCAGGGTATTGAAATTGGTTCTGTCACAATACCATAAAATGAGAAGTTTAAGCAGGTGCTGCCATGTGCCAACTCGAATATTTCAAAATAATGATGTGCGTTGTATACCTATAAGAGATTTATTTCCCCCCCCCCCCCCCCCCCCCCCCCTGAGATTTAAATATAAAAATGTGGATGCGAACAATTCGTAAAAATGGTAGTGTAAAATTATATCAAAACTGCCATGTGTCTTTTTACAGTTGTCACATGAGTTAACTGCAAACATAAAGCTTTGATAAATATACCTCTTCATCTAAGTCTGTGGCCGATACTTGCTGGATGTTTACACCGATCTGTTGGTTCTCCAATATGTTTGTCAAATAATCAACTGTAGTGAATACTGGAGTCTTTCTATTTCTTTTGATGTTCAGTTGCAGAATTTTCGTATCTGTTTTGACTGGAGTTCCTGAATCAGATGCCCTAACTTGCAGCTGTAATTAAAATTAAACAATTAAAATGAAAATGTCTCTTTCTACTGTGGCAACATATAACAGACACAGGAGTATAAATCGTTACCACTTTTATCTGCTCCATCAATCGACTTAAACATATGGATGCATACAATTAATTTACTAGTATAATGTCTGGAAAGCTGATAAATAGGCCATGTTAGTATAGAATGTGTGCATTAATAACACACTGTATAAAGAATGGAACTCCATTTGATGAACAGTTACGAGATATGAACAAATATGTAAACAACATAATATACATACATTCCTTCAGGGGTCACTTATTTCACACATGGTTTATGTAATCCATGTCTTATGAACATTCCCAAAAAATAAAATGAAATTCATTCTGTAATTACCTGCAAGACATCGAAACTGTTGTCTGATTCCAGAGGGGTTTTCAGAGTAACAATTCCACTTGTTGCCCCAATATTGAAAAATTGGGGTCCACGTCCGAATTCTATGATCTCGAAGGTAATACCATTAAACTATAAAGATGTAAGAAAATAATGGAAAATGATAAAGAATATTAACTGGAGTATAACAATGTACTTTATCTCATTACAGAAAACATGTTCAGTGAAATTAATAGAAATAAATTAACATCAAAAGTGATTTAATGTCTGATGTCTGTCCAAAATACCCAACAATTCATACTAGTTTATTTTAGCTTGATTTTGAAGTAAGCTAAAAAATATTTGATCACTATCAAGTGCATTTCCTGGGTAAAACCAGTACTGAGTGTTGTGTATATCAGGCCAATGGGCTACGTCTGCATTCCACTGCAACTCAAGCTATTTAATCTTATATAATGTATACCTCATATATCTACATTACAAAGGTTAATGTTATAAAAACAATTTAAATCTTATAGCCATTAAACACTGTTTAAGTATAACAATCAAAAGAAATGGATCAATTAAAAATACTGGTTCTTCTATCAATTAATGAAATAAGGAAAAATTACAAATACTGACCACTGTGTCATTATCCCTGGCTCTAACAGTGAACACAGTGATGTCACTACGGACTTCCTGTTCTTCCATAATATCTATTTCTGCATACAAGTTAATAATCTCTGGTGGGAATTGATTCCTCTGTACAGTCAAAGTGAATGTACCGGTGATAGAATTTTTGTTTGGTTCTCCGTCATCACTGGCCATGACAGTAAACTGTTAACAAATATATGAATAAAATCTGTACAAGTCAATATAACCAAAATCAGACAACAAATGCAAAAATCAAAGCTTGCCAAAATAAATATCTTACTAATTATAAAATTATGATTTTCATAAAACAATTTATAGAGTGTTATGTTACTTACAGTTTTTTTATTATCGTTTTTTTTTTTTTTATAGGTTAACTTCAATTGTAAATCAAATTAGAAATTAAAGAAATTAGAGATTAAAATCATGCTCAAAGTCTTTCAGGGTATAACTGGTTCTAAGCATATGCAGAAAAGGACACCACATATAGCCATGGTGGAAGCTTGAACACACAACCCTCTGATCATGGGTTCAGTGCTCTACCACTGAGCCACACTTTTTAATTGGATTTAATAGGATTTTCAACACAGGTTATATATGGCATTCCCAGTTTTATTGATGAAAAAAAAATTCAAAATGAATTTGAGCACCAGCTAAGAACCACTGTCCTTCCGCAAGTAACTGGCAAACTTTCTTAAATAAAGTTTTACTCAAATCTGTCTCAGTTAAATGCAGCAAAATGGCTAAATATGCATCCCACAAGCCGCTCAAATATATTCATGTTCTTTAATAATTAGGGAACTCGATATTGGTATGAACAAACACATACACCCATAAAGGTGAGTTACAACAGGTGAAATGTAGCTTACAGTGTATGTTGATAAAGAAAGTCCTATTTGAGAGACACGCAGGTATACAGCACCAGTATCAGCCACTACACCAAACAGGTCCGTTGAACTTTCAGTGCTGTATCTCACAGTTTTGTGTGGAGACTGAAACAAAGAAAACATCCTATTACAATCCCCAATACCTGTCGCACAGATAAAGTACAAACGCTGGGGTAAATGAACAAATATGGTTCATCAGCACAGAACTGATGTAAACTGTAGAAGGAAATGAATCAGAGATGAATGAAAGGACTGAATGACCGATATAACACTTTATGCCTATAGCTCACCTGTTTGTCTTTGATGACATAAAAGTTTTATGTATCTATTTTCCAAATTTTGTCCTTCGAGAATGGGCAAAAAACAAAACATAGATTTGAATGTCATATCTGCATCACATCATTTTCTTTCGTATAGATTTTAGAGTACCCATCCGAAAGTTCAAACCATGAGAACCAGGGGCATAAGATTCACAATTTTTGTGACGGACTCATAGGCCTCATTAATATTGCTTACAATTTGTTTTCCAGATTTTTATAGTTTACCTTTAATTTCACTGTTTTGGCCAAGGCCCAAGGTTACAGAGTGGCGGGAAGCACTCAATAAAACATAAGCATTAATCAGCATGTCAGCAACAACAAATTACACCTTTACTTCATATAAACGCCTTTGGACACCTCTAATATAGACGCTTTTTGACACCTCTGTTGTAGAAGGATTTTGAATTATTGGGTGAATTATGTTTATATTAACTGACAGAGTGGAAAACGGTGCAGGAAGTATTCAGATTGCTTGTTACGAGCAATCTGAACTCTTCCTGCACTGTTTTCAAAGGCCTTCTGTGATTGGTATCTATGGAGTAAAGAGTTGCACCAAAAACCATTCAAATGAGTCTATTCAGTCTGCATACAACATTTCATTACGACTGAGCTTACTATTTTCGAGAAGAAGCCAAAAATATCAATTGTTTACAGATGAATGACAGAAAACAGTGTCTCAGGTGACCTAAAAGCAGCATTACAATAACAGGTGTAGCCTCCTTCTGATACAAACAATCACCTAGACAGTTGTGTCTGAGTATCTCTCCAAGAGGAACCCCAAAGATGGTGAGTGCAGAACAACATAATATTATACTATATGGCTGATCATCAGCATTCATTCAAAAGTATGATTAACTTGAATAAACAGCTTTATTCACAGACTTACCTTGTTATCAAGACCTATAGTAGAGATTAACTTGAATAAACAGCTTTATTCACAGACTTACCTTGTTATCAAGACCTATAGTAGAGATTAACTTGAATAAACAGCTTTATTCACAGACTTACCTTGTTATCAAGACCTATAGTAGAGATTAACTTGAATAAACAGCTTTATTCACAGCCTTACCTTGTTATCAAGACCTATAGCAGAGATTAACTTGAATAAACAGCTTTATTCACAGACTTACCTTGTTATCAAGACCTATGGCAGAGAAAGCTCTGATTGTGACCAACACTCAGTACTATTTACTGAGTCGTAGTTATGATATTGGTCTGGGTTAGTGGAAGTTTGGTCATGTCTAGTAGTTTTACTGAGCTACTAGTCGGTGGTCTAATGGAAAAAAATTTAATGTCAAACCCTGCCTATAGTAGAGACTAATGTGAATAAACAGCTTTATTCACAGACTTACCTTGTAATCAAGACTTATAGCAGAGATTAATGTGAAAAAACAACTTTATTCACAGGCCTACCTTGTTATCAAGAAGACCAATTGCAGAGACTAATATGAATAAACAGCTTTATTCACAGGCTTACCTTGTTATCTAAATCTATAGCAGAGATAAATGCAAATGGAACATTTGGTGCCAGTGTCTCCTGGATGATGTCTTCATACTGGTCAGTGGTCCCTGGAAGGGTATTCTGCCAGACAGGAGTCTTCAGATTTCTTCTTACTGTGACAGGAATGGTGGTAGTAGCAGAACAACTAGATGGACCTCCATCTCTAACCTTCACTCTCAACTGCAATATGATTAAACAAAAATTTAGCTGGTGAAATCTTTCACTCTTATAACTTTCCATGCTGAAAATGTCAAGGCCATGAAAAGCATTTTGCAACAGTTCCATTGAAGGGAGAACACTCTTGGATTATTTTTTCATGATTTTATGACAACCCTTTTAACAGTACTTTGTTTACTCATAAAAATATTTGAGTTTTAGAACCTAAAAAAATAATGAAAGAGTTTTATATAAAGACATTTATTTGATGAAAAGTTTTAAGAAGAAAAACAAAAGATATTTATTTGAAAAAGAATTTTAAGAAGATATAACAAAAGATATATTTTGAAAAAAGAGTTTTAAATTCAAACAAAGTGACAGATGATGCACCTGTGGCAGTTGTTACACTTGTGACAGATGTTACACAAAGTGACAGATGATGCACCTGTGACAGATGTTTCACAAAGTGACAGATGATGCACCTGACAGACGTTGCACCTGTTACAGATACACCTGTGATAGATGTTACAATTGTGACAGATGGTACACCTGTGACAGATGTTACACAAAGTGACAGATGATGCACCTGCGACAGATGTTGCACCTGTAACAGTTGTTGTAGCTGTTGTTGTAGGTGTTGTTGTATGGTGTTAAGTGCAATTTACAGTCATATTGCGTCGGTGTCTACTTGAGACAGTATTCTGAGCACTGTCATAATGGAGTATCATGCAGCAGACACATGGTATGATACCCCACCCAGTCACATTATACCGACACCGGGCAGACCAGACCTAGAACTTTCCTCTGAATGCTGAGAGTCGAGAGACAAAGTCTTTGGTATGACCCGGTCGGGGATCGAACCCATGACCTTCCGCATGCAAGGCGGACACTCTACCATTAGACCACGCTGCGGTCTGCACCTGTGACAGATGATGCACCTGTGACAGATGTTATACTTGTCAGTACATCCAACATACTTAGTTTATACCAATTTATTTTAGCATGATTGCGATGAAAGCTCAGAGCTTATATGAAACTCTCACAAATCCACTTCCCGGATAAACCAGTGCTGAGTGTTGTTTTATGAAAGGCATCGGGTCAAGCTGGGGATCTGACCCGCAACCTCTGGCATGAGTGGCCAACACTATCCATTATTCAACTGCCCCCGCTTAATTTTCTATGACACTAAAAACATATGAACAAGAGTTGTCAGAAGACAACAAAGCTTGCCTCTGGGTGTCTCAGTCCACCAAGGGTCATAACTGTGCCAAAATGCAATCCAGAGTTATGGTTCTTGTCCCTGTGTGTTCCATTGATGATGGTGAACACAAATGCGAAGTTTCATTCACATCCAATGAGTGGTTGCATAGATATCTTAAACTTAAATGCAAAAGTTTAACCTGGGTGTCTACAGACGACGACCTGGGATCATGGCAATAGCTCTCCTTGGACTTAGTCCCCGTGAGCTAAAAAGGCCTTATATAACTTACTATGTATTGAAGATCAGAATCCGAAAACAAATTAGAATTTGTTGTTATTTCTCCAGTAGCCGGATTGTTCATATTAAACAGAGCTGTAGCTTTAGAATCTCCAATCAGAGAGAATGTGTGTTGTCCGAATATCTGGAAGTAACAAAATAAAATATCTGTATTTATAATCATGTTAAAACTTGTGTGTGACCCAGGCATTGATTTTCCAAAAAAAAACTTAAGTTCATGATTTTACTTTATCATAATTTAATAGTGTTCTAAATTTTAGAATGAAATTAAATTTAGCACAGTATTGAGTTTATGTAAAATAACAGATTTAAGTATTTTTGTGAAACGGGTGTTTGATTTTCACTAACATGATGTACTTTGAAATGAACAAAATAAATCAGCTGTCCATTCAATCAAAACAAACTATAAGGTAATCGTATTGACAGATTTTTAAATATTACATTATTGCACAAACTGCTTAATAACTGCTTATCTCAAACATAATACAAAATGAATACAGATGTATAAACTTCACAGATAAAAATATCACCATAAACATATCCAAGATAGATAAACATGTGAATATGACAATGAATTGTGGAGAAAACTTGTGATCTCAAACCCACTGAGATCTTGTCAATATCAGCATATGGTTCAATGTTATAGACATTAAGCCGCGGCAATTCTTCATATAGTACTATCATTTGCTACAAATGATAAAACATAGAATGATTTCATCAAAATCCACTGTATAGTTTAGTAGCTGCATGGAGCCAAATCTCATGTTGGAAGAACTTGTGGCCCACCCATTTTCCGTATATATATAGTAACCAAAAAGTTGCATGGACAGGCTTTTATATCTTTAAAAAAAATGTTTAAAGGCCTTCCCTTTCTTAAAAATCATCTGATTAAAATGCTGCAAAGCTATGCAAAACTATGTTTCATACCTATACAGTTTCATCAAGTTGATGAGCAGTTAAAAAAGAGGTGAAAAGAAGCCGACATGACATATGGCAGAAAAATGGGCAGGACAAAAACAATATCTCCAGAAACGGGACAACATAATAAACTTACACCTGAATCACTGTCAAGCACAAATTCACTCAGTGTAACAACGGGTTTAAACTGAACATCATCCTCATCAAAGACAAGATTGGCAGGGAGTTGGTCGAAGGTAGGACACATTCTGTTACGTGTCACTACAATTTCTATGTTAATACTCTCGCTAGTCAAACCTGCTCCATTCTTGTCAATGGCCACTGCTGTCATCTGTAATAAACAATAAACATGTATTATGTAATTCAGTTTTACTGGCAGAGTCTATCTCAAATCCATGTATTGTAATACAGCTTTGTAAATGGCTGAGCAAGATCTCAAATTGATTCCATGCAAGTAAACTTATTTTATTGGTAGAGCAAGAACTCAAACCCATGTACATGTATTATAATTGTTTCGTTTGCAATACAAGATCTCAAATCAAATCCATGTATGTAATCTAGTTTTATATGTAGAAAATCTAATTTAATTGGTAGAGCCAATATGAAATCCAAATATACATACATACCATGTAGTTAGAAAATTAAAGTTTATGTATTAGAATGAAAGCTTGAAAGGAGAAATAAACATACAATGTAAGTAGCTGGCTTAGAAGCATCTTCATAAAGTGGTTGACGGACGACGATATTGCCATTAGATCCCAATTGAAACCACTGGTTTGTGCTATCTGGTCCCTGACTGACGAAAATAAATGTGTTCCATGGGGCCTGAAAAGAAATTAAATCTAATCATTATTATGAGGGTCAATACCAGGTGACAATTATCCATGAGTTTTGCACATGTGCAGTCTAGTATTGTGAGCTTGATAAAAATTCATTTAATACTGAGCTTGTATGTTAAGTTAAGATGAACAAGATCTAATTCTTAAGAACGTTAATTTATTTAATAAATGTAACAAACATTAATATATTTTCCACAGGTTATACACCACTGTGATCCTCATCAATGCTTTAGTAGTACATATTTATTGATTGGTATCGTTAATTTTATTATTTATTTTTTTATCATTAAATCATGTAATTTTATGATTTATGCTGAGCAAACCTGGATATGAGTGTACATTTATGTTGAGCAAACCTGGATACGAGTGTACATTTATGATGGGCAAACCAGGATATGAGTGCACATGTGTACATTTATGATGATCAAATCAGAGATGAGTGTACATTTATGATGGGCAAACCAGGATATGAGTGTACATGTGTACATTTATGATGATCAAATCAGAGATGAGTGTACATTTATGATGGAAAAACCAGGATATGAGTGTACATGTGTACATTTATGATGATCAAATCAGATATGAGTGTACATTTATGATGGAAAAACCAGGATATGAGTGTACATGTGTACATTTATGATGATCAAATCAGAGATGAGTGTACATTTATGATGGGCAAACCAGGATATGAGTGTACATGTGTACATTTATGCTGAGCAAACCTGGATACGAAAGTGAGCATTTATGATGTACAAACCAAGATATAAATGTACATTTATGATGGGCAAATCAGAGATGAGAGTACATTTATGATGGGCAAATCAGAGATGAGTGTACATTTATGATGGGCATTTATGATGGGCAAATCAGAGATGAGTGTACATTTATGATGGGCAAATCAGAGATGAGTGTACATTTATGGTTAGCGAACCCGGATATGACTGTACATTTAATCAATTGATCTATTTAATTATGCACCAAAAATAAAGTTCATATTTTCCTTACCTTTTCCTCTCACCAAATATAACGCTAAAACAATCTCAATTTTGTTACAAAAGAAAATGCAATAAAAACAAGTTATTTAACACTTTAGCAAGACATATGTTATCAAGTTACAGGTTTTCATTTATACACTTGTTTGGTGATGATTAACAAGTAATAATGAGGCCTTACCTTGGTGTCTTGGTCATAGGCGTAAATAGTTCCAACTAGTTCATTTACGCCCAAATCTTCATTTATTTCGAATCTGTAACTTGAACTGTTGGACCTAGGGTTGTGCAGATTTCTTGCAACTTGGATAATCAACACTTCTGTATCAGATTTCGGTATTGGACCTTTATCTGTGGCAGTCATGTACAGCTGAAAAATAACAAATAATTCACTAAACACACATTTTCATTTATTACAACAGGAATATGATGTATTTATAACTAAAATAAATGCAACTTAGCCAATGTAACATGTGCAAGTCAATCTTAGATTATCCACCAACTATCACCAACATCACACTGGTTGCAAATATCAGTCTGGATAAACCTACATTTTTTTAATACTATGCAGGCAGTAGTTACTGTATTTTGCAGCTTTTGCAAGTAAAAAGTTGTTTTCTCCAATCAATTATTTGTGACATCATCTTTCATTACACAAAAATTGTAGGTGTTCAATCAGTAGAAGGACATTGCTTCAAGATAAATTTACAAACACCCATGTATTATGTTGTTTGACAAATTGGCTTCTTTTAAGATATCCCTTACATAAAACTTTTCCTGAGTAGCTGTTCCAACTATAGGTCTTGCCACAATATCACCAGTAGTTGAATCCAACTCAAAGAATGAGGTTCCGGTGGCTTCTTGTAGGCTGTATACGACATCTCCGAATGGATTCTGTATATATATATATACAAAACAACAATTATTTTGAATGAATAAGTAGAACATTGTTAACTTAATATCACAGCACAACATTTTGTAAATATTTACAAATTAAAAAACATCAATAATACAAATGCAAACTCAACAGACATTTCTTCTCTGCTAAAACAGATGCAAAATCAATACACTTAACTGCTTCTATTCTATCAATCTTTGATCTTTATTTTTTTATTTAAACAACTTAGTTTAAACAATATTTTATTCGAAATATACATGGTATTCGTATATTCAATTACAAGTGAAAAGGATCAAGACGAAAGCTATAATAGCTTATATATATTTGTTTCCTAGTTATAGAAAGGTGCTATTACAATTTAAACAACTTCATTATGAAAACTAAAATATGTTGCAACAGTGCATCGCAATGGGGATAAACATTATACAGTGACCAAAAGTGCATCGCAATGGGGATAAACATTATACAGTGACCAACAGTGCAACGCAACAGGGATAAACATTATACAGTGACCAACAGTGCAAGGCAACAGGGATTAACATTACACAGTGACCAACAGTGCAACATGGTTGAAATAAAAAAAAATAACAAATATACACTTTTGTAAATCATTTCAACACTTCAGGATTTTATACATTGAATTTTATGTGATTTTACTTAGAAAACTTTTAATTAGGTACAGAAAAAAGGATTTTTTTTTTCATTTCTTATATTATTTCTGCAAATGGTCCATAATTGCCACCAGAAAGGAAAAATGGCAATGATTTTGAGGCTCTCTTAGGAAAATCATTTATGCTGACTTTCCCCATTTTTTTCTTTCAGATTTGCATTTTGATAAACTGGTACAACAAATCGCCCAATGTCAATGACAGAAGGATTTGCTGGCATACGCCTTACATTACTACTTACAGCGTGAAAACAAGCCTTACCGTGGTATCCCGGTCACTTGCAGAGACTTTCATCACAAACTGCCCAGCATTATCTTCACGGATATTTTTGGTTGTTGGAATATTTTCAAACTTTGGAGCGAAATCATTGCGAAGCACATTGAGGATTGCAGTTACTGGTAAAGAGACTAATTTTGGCTCCCCTCCATCAGTGGCATTTACTTCAATCTGGAAATAGGGTACAGTAATGAGTTCCATGATTACATGTCATCTACAGACAGACACCTTCAATTTTTTTTACACTTTAATGTCCATCAACAAAATACTGCTAAGAAATATGGATTGGAAATGCTGTCTGGTAAAACTTTTGGTAAATACTGTTAAGATATGCAGATTGGAAACACTGTCTGGCAAAACTTTTGGTAAATACTGCTAAGAAATATAACTGTGAAATGCTGTCTGGTAAAACTGCAAGTAAATATTGCTAAAAAAAATGACTGCAAAATGCTGCCTGGTAAAACTGCTGGTAAATACAACTAAGTAATATGGCTGGAAAATACTGTCTTGTACCAATGCTAGGAAATAGTTTGGTAATAATGCAGGGAAACACTGCTGGGTACAACTGTTATTAAAATTCTTGAATGTAATTATACATACAACAGCCATAGCAATTTTGTACAAATCTGAGATTCTGAGGAAGCACCAATTATATGTTTGTACTAAAACCTAGGTGTGTCTTGTACAAATCTGAGATTCTGAGGAAGCACCCATTATATGTTTGTACTTAAACCTACATGTGTCTTGTACAAATCTGAGATTCTGAGGAAGCACCCATTATATGTTTGTACTAAAACCTTGGTGGTCATGTACAAATCTGAGATTCTGAGGAAGCACTAATTATATATTTGTACTAAAACCTTGGTGGTCATGTACAAATCTGAAATTCTGAGGAAGCACCCGTTATATATTTGTACTTAAACCAATGTGTGTCTTGTTTATAAGATTCTGAGGAAGCACCCATTATATGTTTGTACTAAAACCTTGGTGGTCATGTACAAATCTGAGATTCTGAGGAAGCACCCATTATATATTTGTACTAAAACCTTGGTGGTCATGTACAAATCTGAGATTCTGAGGAAGCACCCATTATATGTTTGTACTTAAACCTACATGTGTCTTGTACAAATCTGAGAACTGGGGAAACGCCCATTATGTTTGTACTAAAACCTAGGTGTGTCTTTTATATGAGATTCTGAGGAAGCACCCATTATATATTTGTACTAACACCAAGGTGTTTCTTGTATATGCGATTCTGAGCAAGCACTCATTATATGTTTATACTGAAACCTAGGTACGCCTTGTATATGAGATTCTGAGGAAGTACCCATTATACATTTGTACTGAAACCTAGGTGTGCCTTGTATATGAGATTCTGAGGAAGCACCAATTATATGTTTGTACTAAAACCTAGGTGTGTCTTGTACAAATATGAGATTCTGACGAAGAACCCATTATTTGCTTGTACTAAAACCTATGTGTGTATTTTACAAATATGAGATTCTGAGGAAGCACCCATTATATGTTTGTACTAAAACCAATGTGTGTCTTGTTTATAAGATTCTGAGGAAGCACCCATTACATATTTGTACTTAAACCTAAATGTGTCTTGTACAAATCTGAGAACTGGGGAAACGCCCATTATGTTTGTACTAAAACCTAAGTGTGTCTTTTATATGAGATTCTGAGGAAGCATCCATTATATGTTTGTACTAACACCAAGGTGTGTCTTGTATATGCGATTCTGAGGAAGCACTCATTATATGTTTATACTGAAACCTAGGTGTGCCTTGTATATGAGATTCTGAGGAAGTACCCATTATACATTTGTACTGAAACCTAGGTGTGCCTTGTATATGAGATTCTGAGGAAGCACCAATTATATGTTTGTACTTAAACCTAGGTGTGTCTTGTACAAATATGAGATTCTGAGGAAGAACCCATTATTTGCTTGTACTAAAACCTAGGTGTGTATTTTACAAATATGAGATTCTGAGGAAGCACCCATTATATGTTTGTAATAAAACCTAGGTGTGTCTTGTGCAAATCTGAGATTCTGAGGTAGCACCCATTACATGTTTGTACTAAAACCTAGATGTGTCTTGTATATGAGATTCTGAGGAAGAACCCATAATATTTTTGTACTGAAACCTAGTTGTGTCTTGTATATGATATTCTGAGGTAGCACCCATTACATGTTTGTACTGAAACCTAGGTGTGTCTTGTATATGATATTCTGAGGAAGCACCCATTACATGTTTGTACTGAAACCTAGGTGTGTCTTGTATATGATATTCTGAGGAAGAACCCATAATATGTTTGTACTGAAACTTAGGTGTGTCTTGTATATGATATTCTGAGGTAGCACCCATTACATGTTTGTACTGAAACCTAGGTGTGTCTTGTATATGAGATTCTGAGGTAGCACCCATTACATGTTTGTACTGAAACCTAGGTGTGTCTTGTATATGATATTCTGAGGAAGCACCCACTATATGTTTGTACTGAAACGTAGGTGTATCTTGTATATGAGAGTCTGAGGAAGCACTCATTATATGTTTGTACTGAAACCTAGGTGTGTCTTGTATATGAGATTCTGAGGTAACACCCATTGTATGTTTGTACTGAAACCTAGGTGTGTCTTGTATATGAGATTCTCAGGTAACACCCATTATATGTTTGTACTGAAACCTAGGTGTGTCTTGTATATGAGATTCTGAGGAAGCACCCAATATATGTTTGTACTGAAACCTAGATGTGTCTTGTATATGATATTCTTAGGTAGCACCCATTATATGTTTGTACTGAAACCTAGGTGTGTCTTGTATATGAGATTCTGAGGTAGCACCCATTACATGTTTGTACTGAAACCTAGGTGTGTCTCGTATATGATATTCTGAGGAAGAACCCATAATATGTTTGTACTGAAACGTATGTGTATCTTGTATATGAGAGTCTGAGGTTACACCCATTATATGTTTGTACTGAAACCTAGGTGTGTCTTGTATATGAGATTCTGAGGAAGCACCCACTATATGTTTGTACTGAAACATAGGTGTATCTTGTATATGAGATTCTGAAGAAGCACTCATTATATGTTTGTACTGAAACCTAGGTGTGTCTTGTATATGAGATTCTGAGGAAGCACCCAATATATGTTTGTACTAAAACCTAGGTGTGTCTTGTTTATGAGATTCTGAGGAAGAACCCATAATATGTTTGTACTGAAACCTAGGTGTGTTTTGTATATGATATTCTGAGGTAGCACCCATTATATGTTTGTACTGAAACCTAGGTGTGTCTTGTATATGAGATTCTGAGGTAGCACCCATTATATGTTTGTACTGAAACATAGGTGTATCTTATATATGAGAGTCTGAGGAAGCACTCATTATATGTTTGTACTGAAACCTAGGTGTGTCTTGTATATGAGATTCTGAGGTAACACCCATTATATGTTTGTACTGAAACCTAGGTGTGTCTTGTATATGAGATTCTGAGGTAACACCCACTATATGTTTGTACTGAAACCTAGGTGTATCTTGTATATGAGATTCTAAGGAAGCACTCATTATATGTTTGTACTGAAACCTAGGTGTGTCTTGTATATGAGATTCTGAGGTAACACCCACTATATGTTTGTACTGAAACCTAGGTGTATCTTGTATATGAGATTCTGAGGAAGCACTCATTATATGTTAGTACTGAAACCTAGGTGTGCCTTGTTCAAATCTGAGATGCTGAGGAAGCACCCATTATACAAATGTACTGAAACCTAGGTGTGTCTTGTATAAATCTGAGATTCTGAGGAAGCACCTATTATATATTTGTACTAAAACCTAGGTGAGTCTTGTACAAATCTGAGATTCTGAAGAAGCAAGCATTACATGTTTGTACTTAAACCTACTTGTGTCTTGTACAATATTGAGATTCTGAGGAAGCACCCATTACATGTTTGTACTAAAACCTAGGTGTGGCTTGTTCACAAATTTTAGATACTGGTTGGCAAACTTTATCAAAACGGTGAGCCAACAATGGTAAAAACAATTGTAAAATGAAAAAGAAAGTCAAACTTACATTGAATGGCTCAGACTGTAAGCAAGGAGAAATATATAGTGCCTGCCTGGCGTAGATAAGCCCGTTGTTCTCAATATTGAAACATGCCTTCACTGAACTCGGGTTGTTGTTAGTAAATTCATAGGTTTGAACATTGTTTGGCGGCTGTAAAAACAAGTATAAAAATAATACAAAACAGTTTTCATATCTTCCTGTATGAAGTGAAAAAATGGAATATTTATTAAAAAAGCCTTTTTGAAAAACAATAACAATAAGAAATCAAGTTATCACATGTTGTGCCCTTTTGAAGGCAAATTCAATTTTGAATAAATATTGATTTTTTACAAGGGAAAAACAGCGAAAATCATCCAAAAAATATGTACCACCAGGGGGCACTGTTAAGGAGAAACTGTGGTACTATAAAGCTTAAAACAAAGCTTAAATGAAAGCTGAGACTTCAGGTCAGTTGTACAAATTTTTAATAAATTATACCAGATTTTAAAAAAAAATCCAATAGGAACACTGCAAACTACCTGAAACATGTACAAAACTTCTAAATTCAATTTTTTATATTTCTGTTACAAGATTTTACTTTTTTTGTATCTGATATGTTTTTCTCATCTTGAGCTGCCATTCAAGAGAACAACAAAACTGATTTCCTAGTATGTTGTTATGCACACATTAAAGTTTTAGTGTTAAAAGAATTATACTAGAATTTTTTAAAATTTTAAAATTGGCATATTATTTTTTCTTCACTATATCATGTCTATAACTATATATATAATTTGACACTGTGTACTGGGGTAGGCATCAGGCACAGATCCATGATTTCAGTTTAGAGGGGGGCAGACTTTGAAGGCACAACATAAAATCTAAATGGGCACATATGTTTTTCAGTAGAAAAAAAGCAGATTTTTATAAAATATGTAAGTAAAAGAGGTGTGTGTGCGCAGGTTGTTTAAAGAGAAGACTAGCCATGGCTATTTAAACATACTAAAATATGGGAGTAAAAGTGGGGTGTGTGCACAGGTTCTTTAAAGAGAAGACCTGCCATGGCTATTTAAACATACTAAAATATTTTTCCTAATATACTGCTTTTAAATAAAAATGTCAAAATATGCATATTGAATGTGATGAGACTTCCAATACCAGCTTAATTACAATAATGAGATAATTAATATAAAATCATCTTACCAAGTCCTCGTCAACTGCAGTCATATTGAACAATGGTTCAGCTATGTTATGTGTTTCCTTCACTGTTTTTGAGTAAGTTTCAACAAAGCGTGGTCTGTTATAATTTGACTTTACTCTTATCTTAAGAGTAGACAGTCTGCTTAAGGATGGTTTGCCCATATCGAATACTTTAACGATTATCTGTAGAAGAAAACAGCAGCAGTGTTGGGATAATAATAATGTTGAAGTATAAACTGATTTTCCTTCACATAAGTAAATAAATTTTACCAAATATGAAGTATAAAAAGATACAACTCCTGTAAAATTTGACAGAAGTTGACAAATATTGATCTTTACCTGTATTTTTTAATTATACGCACCAAGTATTAAATTCATGGAACCTTTCAGAAGATATTAATCTAAACACAGACAGACAGACATGGGTGACATTTAATTCCCTTTCATCATTCTTTACATGACAGGGGCATAAAAACAACAGCACTAGTAGCTGATTATCGTAACCATTCACTGTTTCTTGACCTACTTCAAACTAATACTATATATTTTGTGTCATTTGAATGTTTTGGCCATTGCAGTAAACTCTCATTTATGTTGCAATTGTTTCATGAAATACAACTTATAACAATGCAAACACAACAGAATATATTACCAATTTCATTAAGGCATTATAGAATTATCAGAGAAATGCGCCTTCATGGATACATTTTAATTTAACGTCATTTCGACATATTTCCAGTCATATATGGCATATATAGTTTTATAAGTGGACACAAAGACTGCAAAATGAATCCAAATAGAACCACTGTCCTTCTGAAAATTTTTGGACCCAGTGAGACTCAAACATTGAGATGGTTCACATATAGTGGTGGAGCCTCAGGAGTGAGATAGAAGCAAAACTTCCAAACATACCTGGTAGTTGTCTGTATTTATTGATGAGGAAACAGTTCCCACAGTAATTGTTCCGTTGTTGGATATGCTGAATGAATTCTGGTCATTTTGTTCTTGTGCAACGATGGCAAAATCTATGGTGCCAAAAGGAGTATCCTGAAATTTTCAAAACAGATTAGATTACACACAGCAAATTTGTTTGTTATATAAATAACCATACATATAAGTCTTTGAGTATCAGTATTTAAAAATTCTTATTTAATAAAGTATCAATTCTTTTCTTAGAGCTAGTGGCTTCAGTCCAGCTTTGAAAATGTAAGTAAATATTCTTTAATTAAATGAACTGATATTTTCTTGCATTCTCTGTCATGATGCTGATAAAAACTGATGGAAGTAAAAGAGCAGTCATACTTTTTGCGGACCAAGAATATACAATACACAGTGCAAATTAATCCTTTCTAAAACATCATGAAATAGCAGAGTGCATGAATACTGAACACAACTGACTGATAGGCAAACAATGACCTGATTTATGAGCTGATACAGGTCTGCAGTTTGTATATTGGGTCATAATTGTCAACAGCAGCAAGCAAATGGTACTGAAGTCTATGCACAATTTTTCACTTACTGAAGTCAAAACAAAAGATAGAACCTGCTGAAATTTACTTCAAATTAAAAACTCTACCTTGGAGACAAACCAAAGCTTTCAAGACTTTGTTTCTATGCTTTCAGGCGTGAACCAGCATAGGCCACGTTTCAGGAACTAAACTTACCCGTGGGTCATCATCAGTAGCTTCTACTACAAATAGTGGCGCTCCTTGAGTTACTGTTGACAAGATCTCAACAGTATTTGGCAGATTAATGAAGCGAGGCCTGTTTTTGTTACGCAGCACGTTGAATGTACAGTTCAATCTGTTCTGGCCAACCCTACCTCCACCATCACGGATCTCAAGGCTGAACTGTAATGTTAATTTTTGAGCCATCATTTAAATTTCTAACATTGTTTATTCCTATATATTTTTTTCCCTATAAAAATCATCATAAGTTGTTACAGTATCTATTTCATCCTTGTAATCAATAATTTATTACTTATTATTACGTAATTGTGATTCGTTATATTTTCCACTACCAGTATTATGTAAAATGACGTTATATCATTTCTGTATATTACTTTATATTCTAATGAAGGATCATACAGTAAAAACATTGATGAATTAAATTAACCAAACTAAAACAAATATGTGTAAATGTATATCAAACTGATATAAAGATAAGATAAAACAAGGTTACAAATCTTACAGAGTATGTGTCACTTCCACTGCCATACAATATTCTAGCAAGGCTGATTGCTCCGGTCGTTTCATTAACTTGGAAGTAGAAATCTGACTGCGATGTTATAGGTATAATCCTAAAATATGTCTCGCCCCATTCCTATTGAACAAATGAAAAATAAAGTCAGGATTTATATAAAATAAATTTAAAAAAAACAAATAATAGCAATAATTTCTTACAGTGACCGATACTTTTCCTTACAAATAGTATTGCAGCGGCAACTGTCACACTCAATGTGAACTCGTGCAGTAATTAAGACTCTAAAACTGCAGTTGATTCTGGAGTTACCACACAAAATCTTCATACAAAATATTACCAAATTTAGCAAAACTTAAAAGTTGAGGTAATTTCATGGCACCTTTTAAATTCATTGGATGCACGTGTGTCAAGATGAGAAAAATATACAGCCAGTCCCGAACCTTTCGCTGACGGAGGAAATGCTCTACTGACTGATCCATCTGGATTGTTGACACAGGTCACAGGCATTGTTTGACACATGAATTCAAATAATCAGCATATGTTATCAAGACTATAAATAAAATGTGAATATTATCAAAACCAGTTCATACCTCAATATCACCATCAAACCAATTTACAGTCTGTATAGTTTCTGATGTTTCTTGTATCTCACTGATAACTGAACCGCAGAATGGGGTAAGGAATCTGGGATCTGCCAAGTTAAAGTTGCGGTTGACAACGAATATTTGCCTGCTGCACAGGGAAGGAACACCACCATCGCAGGCACTAACTTGAAGCTGAAGGTTAGAGATTATTACTTCAATCATCATGTGATATCGAGAATAACAAAAGCATCACCTGACAAATCATGATAACATTATTGTTGCTAACTCAAGTGTCAGTAAGATGTGACAAACACTAACAGGTCAACGAAAATAAATTATATCAGCTGACCAATATTGTTTTAATAATTAACTTATATTATAATTGTATTTCTATAATAGATAATTTCTTTATCATTTAGACAGATTCTTCAACATTTAGTCACTTCTTCAACATTTAGACACTTCTTCATCATTTAGACTACAACATCATCATTTAGACTATTTTTTGTTCATCATTTAGACCACTACTTTATCATTTAGACTATTTCTTCATCATTTATATCATTTCTTCATCATTTAGACTACAACATCATCATTTAGACTATTTCTTAATCATTTAGACCACTTCTTTATCATTTAGACCATTTCTTCATAATTTAGACTATTTCTTCATCATTTAGACTACAACATCATCATTTAGACTACAACATCATCATCTATACTATTTTTTCATCATTGAGACCAATTCTTCATCATTAAGACAACTACTTTGTCATTTAGACCACTACTTTATCATTTAGATCACGTCTTGATCATTTAGATGATGTGGTAGTAAGTCTCTACTGATAGAGTTACTGCAAGTAACTGACATTCACCTAGTATCATTAATGTAAACAGCAACCTGTATTTTAAAACAAAAAAACACAAATGTGTTGTAATAAAATAACCAAATCAATTGATTAGAGCATAAAAATGAGATTCTCATACCCTATACGCAGCTTGATTACTTCCCAGTCTACCATTGAGAGTGAGGGCTGCTGTGGATGGATTTATACTGAATAATGAACTATAGCTGGGGTATAGACCAACAATACTGTAGGTTATCTGCTTGTAGCGTGGCTGAAAAATAACATGTTATAAATAATTGCATTAAATTTATTTGCATAGTGTTTCATTTACTTGTAAAATTGAATTCAAATATTATAATTTGATACTGAATGAAAATCATTTATTGATACCAATTTTACACAATAATAAATTATATAATAAAAAAATCTGAACAAGAGCAGTCAGAGAACATCGTAATCTAACTAAATTTCGCCTTGTAACAGAACAGCTAGGGTTTGGTATCTATAATTTGGATGCAAACACAAAAGCTCCTCTATTCATAGAAAAATAAAAATATTGCTAGTTGGAAGATCCAAGTATTTTTTTTAATATTTAGAAAATCTGATCCCCTCCCCACCTTGAAATCCAACATTATACTCACATAATCATCGGAGTCTTGATCCGTTGCCCTTATAACGCTGGAGATCTCGCTGGTGTCTTCATTGTATGGTATAATAACACTGTACAAAGAAGTGTCTTGGAAGACAGGTGGATACAGATTCCTGTGGACATTGATGATCACGACTGAGCTTCCCAATCTCTGCGGATTTCCACCATCTCTGGCCACAACATCAAACTGTTAGGGAAACAATTAAATCATCACAATTCCAGCCACATACTTTCTTTTGACACAACTGACACAAATACCTGTCATATGACAGTCCAATGGAGGAAGCCAATACTAGCAGTGCTCTTGAGTAAAATTGGTAACTCACACTGCTGTACAGTGCTGTTATGGTAACAATGTAAACTCACCCTGTACTGCTGTACATTGCTGTTATGGTAACAATGTAAACTCATCCTCTACTGCTGTACAGTGCTGTTATGGTAACAATGTAAACTCACCCTCTACTGCTGTACAGTGCTGTTATGGTAACAATAGAAACTTATCCTGTACTGCTGTACATTGCTGTTATGGTAACAATGTAAACTCACCCTGTACTACTGTACAGTGCTGTTATGGTAACAATGTAAGCTCACCCTGTACTGCTGTACATTGCTGCTATGGTAACAATGTAAACTAATCCTGTACTGCTGTACATTGCTGTTATTGTAACAATGTAAACTCATCCTGTACTGCTGTACAGTGCTGTTATGGTAACAATGTAAACTCACCCTCTACTGCTGTACAGTGCTGTTATGGTAACAATGTAAACTCACTATGTACTGCTGTACATTGCTGTTATGGTAGCAATGTAAACTCACCCTGTACTGCTGTACAGTGCTGTTATGGTAACAATGTAAACGTACCCTGTACTGCTGTACAGTGCTGTTATGGTAACAATGTAAACTCATCCTGTACTGCTGTACAGTGCTGTTATGGTAACAATGTAAACTCACCCTGTACTGCTGTACATTGCTGGTATCCTTGTAGATATTATCAACCACATATATCTCTCCATTTACTCCATTTGTGTGTATTCCAAAGTATCCGAGACCATCAGGTGACCCGATACTGTTCGTCATACTGTATGTGACACTTGAGTAAGGTGCCTGATAACAAATCAAGATACAGTTTGTTATTAAAAGCATCTCACAACAACAGGATATTTGAAGACAACAGGATATTTTAAGTATTTTACATACATATACTAAATGTTTCTTGTGTGTTTTTATATTGTCTCTCATGTGTTTTAATGTCTCATATGTTTAACTATGTCTCTTTTATGTTTCAACAATGTCTATAATATATTTCTGGTGTGTTCTGATAGGGTCTCTATGTTTTAATACTGTTTCTTATGTGTTCTGATAGTATCTGTATGTTTTAATACTGTTTCTGATGTGTTCTGATAGTGTCTATGTTTTAATACTGTTTCTGATGTGTTCTGATAGTATCTGTATGTTTTAATACTGTTTCTGATGTGTTCTGATAGTGTCTATGTTTTAATACTGTTTCTGATGTGTTCTGATAGTATCTGTATGTTTTAATACTGTTTCTGATGTGTTCTTATAGTGTCTGTATGTTTTAATACTGTTTCTGATGTGTTCTTATAGTGTCTGTATGTTTTAATACTGTTTCTAATGTGTTCTGATAGTGTCTGTATGTTTTAATACTGTTTCTGATGTGTTCTGATAGGGTCTGTATGTTTTAATACTGTTTCTGATGTGTTCTGATAGTGTCTATGTTTTAATACTGTTTCTGATGTGTTCTGATAGTATCTGTATGTTTTAATACTGTTTCTGATGTGTTCTTATAGTGTCTGTATGTTTTAATACTGTTTCTGATGTGTTCTGATAGGGTCTGTATGTTTTAATACGGTTTCTGATGTGTTCTGATAGGGTCTGTATGTTTTAATACTGTTTCTGATGTGTTCTGATAGGGTCTGTATGTTTTAATATGGTTTCTGATGTGTTCTGATAGTGTCTGTATGTTTTAATACTGTTTCTGATGTGTTCTGATAGGGTCTGTATGTTTTAATATGGTTTCTGATCTGTTCTGATAGGGTCTGTATGTTTTAATACTGTTTCTGATCTGTTCTGATAGGGTTTGTATGTTTTAATACTGTTTCTGATGTGTTCCGATAGGGTCTGTATGTTTTAATACTGTTTCTGATGTGTTCTGATAGGGTCTGTATGTTTTAATACTGTTTCTGATGTGTTATGATAGGGTCTGTATGTATAATACTGTTTCTCATGTGTTCTGATAGGGTCTGTATGTATAATACTGTTTCTCATGTGTTCTGATAGGGTCTGTATGTATAATACTGTTTCTCATGTGTTCTGATAGGGTCTGTATGTATAATACTGTTTCTCATGTGTTCTGATAGGGTCTGTATGTATAATACTGTTTCTCATGTGTTCTGATAGGGTCTGTATGTATAATTCTGTTTCTCATGTGTTCTGATAGTGCCTCTGTGATTAGTATTTCTAATTAACAATGTTAAAGACTTTGAAATGACCTGCTGAGAGTCACTGAGATGATACTGATCCAATTTGTTTAAACTCATTGATAATTATGAAATTAAAACCATTACTTGATTTGTGGATTTTAATTTTATTATATCTTAATACGAAGATGCCATCAGTGAAAATAATAACGTATAAAAAGTGTATCTTCAGATTTACAGAAAATGTCAAATTTGAATCATGAGCTTTAATTGTTGCTACAGCTAACAGAACATTCTCTTCAATCTTGTAGAAAATTGATAAACAGGCTAAGTGTCGTAAATTTAGCCAAAACATAGAAAATAAATTGGTTAAAGTTCAGCTATCAGTATTCATGAAAAATAAATAGTTGTACATTAGTTTTATGAATGATATGGTTACAAAAACACTCACAAGTCTGTCTTCATCAATAGCCCGTACACTAACAACAACACTCTTCAATGCTTGCTCCTCTGGGATTGTTGTTTCATATTCACTCTGAGTGAATACTGGCCCTTTGAGATTTCGATTGACAGAAATCTCTACGACTGTTGTGGCAGAACAAGTAATGTCTACTGGGTTGGTGACCATGACAGTTGCCTGGAAATAATAAGATTTATATAAACTGTCATGTAACTCACTTATCCAGGTTTCCCTCGGCATTCATGAATGTTTACTACCACCAACCACTAATGAATATGATCTTAATAAACAACTTGTACTTGTTTGTTGTTTGATATGAATTGTTGTGATATTTGTGCTTTTTATTTGTAACTCAATACAAGTACTTGCAATTTGTAATACACTACACTGTAATACACTGTTATAAACAGTATTTGTAACTTGAGAGTTTTTATTTGATACAAATGCTTTATAATTTGTCACTCAATACAAATGCTCTCTTTGTTAACTGAAACAAAATGTTCTGCAATTTGTCACTCAAAATAAATGTTCTTTATTACACTCTGTGCAAATATTGTCTATCTGTTGACTGATACAATCTGTAGTTTGTCACTCTATATACAAATGCTCTCTATTTGTTACCTAATACTAATACTCTGTAATTTGTCATTGCTATAAAGGTTCCCTATGGTACAGCTATGTTTGTCTGTACTGTGTTAACTTACCTTGTATGTGGTCGAGGTGGCACTAGTTATATTGAGAGAAGAGCGTACGCTTATCTGAGCAGTATTGCTGCTTATTTTTGCCAATTTGAAAAAAACCTTTGCATCATCATCAGCAATCATGGAAAACTCAATCAAATTGTAAGGACTGGCCTGAAAAGAAAACACATTAAACAGGATTAGAATCAGTTGCAAAATTAGACTATCCTTAGCAAGTTTCCAGTATTTCAAACCATACATTACTTTAATTTATCACATAATCTACAGTGCAGGTGTGTAATAAACTGATGACATATTTTTGATATTAACAAATTGTAATATCACTTCTAATTCTAATTCTAAGTCTTTTCCATATAACTCAGTTCTCGTACATAAATTGACAGAGTACTTTCTGACTTGCTCAGTTACATAACTAACGTTGATTTGTCAAGTATAAATTACATTGATTCGTCATGTCTAAATGACGTTGATTTGTCATGTCTAAATGACGTTGATTTGCCATGTCTAAATGACGTTGATTTGTCATGTCTAAATGACGTTGATTTGTCAAGTATAAATGACATTGATTTGTCATGTCTAAATGACGTTGATTTGTAATGTATAAATGACGTTGATTTGTCATGTCTAAATGACTTTGATTTGTAATGTATAACTGACGTTGATTTGTCATGTATAAATGACATTGATTTGTAATGTATAAATGACATTGATTTGTCATGTCTTAATGATGTTGATTTGTAATGTATAAATGACATTGATTTGTCATGTCTTAATGATGTTGATTTGTCATGTCTAAATGATGTTGATTTGAAATGTATAAATGACATTGATTTGTCATGTATAAATGACGTTATTTTGAGATATTACATCATATGACGACTCATGGAAACAATTATGCCTGATTTTTTCTCGTTCCTTATAGTGGTGATATGTTAAATAAATGGTAAATGAAAACTTTTCTAGAGTTATGTGATAAAACGACTCTTACATTCATGCTCATTTATTATCAAATTCATTAAACTTGTTGGGAAAAATGATATAATGCTAAGCTCCACGCATTATATCATTTTTCCCAACAACTTGCATAATATATTTTTTCCAACTCATTTAATCAATTCAATAATAAATGAGTATGAATGTACTTTGTAGCTTAAAGGAACCATACAAACACAAGATCACAACTTAGAAGGAATCATATAGAGGTCAATTAGCAGCTTTCAATAAACCGCACAAAGACATATATGTTGCTACCTTTTGGAATTCTATTTTGATAAACTACATTTTATAAACAAAAATATAAGCTATGTAAACAAGAAATGTCACTGGTTAGTGTCACGTGCCCCCCAAATGGTCTGTGAAAATAATGATATATTTTATAATAGATAGTGATGTATCCATGAATATCAAGTCATGGACTGACGTTTCAGACTAGACATGCAATTTCATGTTTTTATACATTAATGTGTGACCTTGACATCTGCTGTAACAGTCTGGGTATTTCTACAGGTAAATGCTGGTGACACATTATCATGACATGTTGATCACTAGTGTCAAGCTTCTTTAAAATCCCTCCATGTAAAAGGAAGTTACAGAAAAGACATGAAATATCAAACATACTGAAAATGTAACCTAGACCTTTGAGGTAAGGTTTTGGGTCTTAACGCGACACATCGTCATGTTGTGTTGATCAATTGAGCCAAGTGTTTTTGAAATCCATCCATGTATGATAAAGTTACAGACTGGACTTAAAATCTCAAACAGACTAAAAGTGATGTCAAATTTGCTCAAAGTGTGACCTTGACTTTTGAGATACAGGTCTGAGTCTTAAGTGCAACACGTCGTCATGTCATCTTGGAACAAATGAACCAAGTTAAAGACAAAGTTACAGATCAGTCACAAGTATCAAACAAATTGAAAGTATAAACTTGACCTTTGAGGAAAGGTTCTGGGTCTTACAAGTGTCACTTCATCATGTCATGTTGATCAACTGAGCCAAGTGTTTTTTAAATTTATTCAAAGGTGACAAAGTAACAGACCGAAATCTCAGACTGAAAGTGTTGTCAAACAAAGTTAAAGTATTACCTTGACCTTTGAAGTGGGAGTCTGAGTGTTACGTGCAACACATCGTCATGTTACGTCGATCATTTGTAGCAAGTATTTATAAAATCCAATTATGCATGACAAAGTTACAGACCAAACACGAAATCTCACACAGATTCAAAGCGTTGTCATACAAACTCAAAGTGTGACCTTGACCTTTGCAGTTGGGGTGTAGATCTTGCCCGTGTCATGTCGTCATGTTATCTTGATCATTTGTAGCAAGTATTAACAAAATCAATCTACACATGACAAAGTTACAGGCCGGACAGAAAATACCGAACAGAAGGAAGGATGGACAGACACTGTGATTACTATATGCCACCCCAAAATTGGGGGGGAGGGTGCTGGGGGGAGCATAAAAAACTTACTGTGTCAACATCTGTTGCTATGACATTTACAACATTGGAATTAATGGCAACGTCCTCTCTGATGCTGGCAAAGAATCCAAAGACATTTGGAGGTTGGAACACTGGACATCCTCTATTCCTGAGGATATTGATTGTTACAGACGCAGTGCTTGTGGTGTTGCGGTTAGGTAAACCATCGTCAGTTCCCATAACAGTTAGCTAAAATTCAACCAAAAACATTTCAGTCACATGTTTTTTAACAAAAAAACAACAATTCATAAGGAGTTTTCATTTACTGTATTTGATCATGAACAAGTGAATTAAGTATTGCTGTGCAATATGATTGTCAACAATATAATTACTGAAGTAGGTTCCAATATTTACCGACAATATTTTGAGAATTGTTAAAACATGTATATGGAAAGACATCAAAACAAGCCATGGGAAATGATGACAGGTAAGTTAGCTAGACAATTACAGTGCACTTCATTATTATGGACAATGTCATACTGTTAAGTTGAACACTTCTGTGCAGTATATGAAAATACACGGACTCCATATGTGTATGTCCTGTGCATGACTGACCTTTGAGTACGCCATGCTGTTGCATGTGACACATAGGTCATGTTATGCTGAACACTTCTGTGACTTCATTTAAAAATTTACAAGTTAAGGAGACACAACCAACAACACAGTATAATTTTTATGGAAAAGCATAGCCTCTTTTATGCTTAACTCCTGTAAGTGACCCTTGATGTATCCCCTCCCCTCATATCAGTTGTTGCACATCACATGTCATCATTGTTCTGAGAATTCATTTAAAGTTACATAGACACAACAAAAAAGCAGTATATGGAAATATGCTTTAGTCCTGGGTGTGGCCATGACCTTTGACATCCCCCTCCCACAAACTCACACTCACTTTGAACATTTCTAGACAGGTGTATATATTTCAAACAATTGGGTAATATAATACATGTATACCAGAAATGATATATATATATGGATATATGTAAACAAATAGTACTCACTTGATAAACATTTGAGGTAGCATCTGGTAGATTTCCTTTAACCAAAAGTTCCCCGTTGATCAGAGTGAAGTATGTTGCCCAGTCTGTTGGATTGGCATCAGTAACAATATAAGAAACATCGTGCTGAAAAACATATATGGGCAGTTATTTTAAACCAACATAATACCCATTTTAAAAAGACTGAAATATAGCATACAATTAAAAATCAAACTAAATCGTTATATCAATCCATTTAATCTAACATTTCTCTATAATATAAATTGAAATAAATCAAATCTGGAAAAGAGTTTCACTGCGAAAAAAAACAAAAATAAAGTTATTTTAAAAAATCATGCTAGCAAGACATTAATATTAAATGAATTTTGAGTTAGAGTGTTTCTGAGAAGAAGTTTTCACTTTTTGCTCTCAAAGCAACTTTTGAAAGCTGCCTCGAAAAGATAGCGGTCAGCTAACAGGGAATGAACAGTAATATTAAGCAAGCTATAAAAAATAACCTTTAAAAAAAGATATGGTACTAACAAAATGTAAGTAAAAGTATGTGTAATGACACTCGTCTCAAAGAGTTTTGATTTTGAATACCGAAAACAAGAAATAATTTTCAGTCAAATTCCCAGTTGAATGTTCTGAAATATGTGTTTTCCGAAACTTTAAACAATTTCTACATATAAAAGGAGCAATAATTTGGTCTAAAACAAACTTATAAATTAATAGACAGTAGTGATAATTTATTGATGTATCACTAGTGTAAGCTTGCTATAAATTGTCAACCAATTTTTTGGTAAAAAAGGGACTAAATTGAGCCAAGTTCAGCCAATCCCATCAGTCCCCTGAAGTACTCTTGATGATAGTGATGACATGTGAAATTCCATCCGTGTATGGCTAGTAGTTACGGAAATACGAGCTGGCTACTATTTTTATTAAATCTTTTGTAAGTTCTGAAGGGTGCATAATTCTGCTTAATTCCCCTTGACTGCTTTTGATGGTAGTTAACATACACATGAAGTTCCATGAAGTTTCATTGATGCAGGCCAGTAGTTACTGAAATGAGCTTGCTAAAAACTTCCAACCAAATTTTCTAAGTAAAAAGGGGATCACCTAAAATCAACAGAAAATTATCCCACTTGGCCCCATTATGTCCCCTTTAAGGTTGTTAATACATATAAAGTTTCATTGGTGCATGGACAATAGTGAGATAGATATAAGCATGTAACTTCAACAAACCTAATAGATGCAAGGGCGAGTATATTAGCTCTTCTATAACTCCATTTTTCTTTAAAAGTTTAACTAAAAACAGCATGTTTATTTTTACTTATATAATACTCACGTTGTCGTCATCAATAGCTTCTAACGTTAATATCTTGTAACTGGGTTTTATTTCCTCATTTACATCTTTATTGTAGACAGATGACAACCACCTTGGTGGATTAGGATTGCGGTCAACAAATATGGTCACATTGGTATAGACTTTATCCTCAGGACTCAAGCTGTCATAGGCAACAAGTCCAAGCTGAAGAAAATCATATTAACATAGTAATACATACACGGGAAACAAGTGGACATCAACAAACTTTTATGTGGTCATATCAGCCTACAGATTTTATATAAAAGTTTTAAAATTAAAATCTTCCAGTAAGGTGAAATCCCTCTACAGTCATACAGATGGATGGACAACTCAGTGAAGTTGTTTTTTTAGGCAAATACTTCCTTGTCTATTGTTAATATTTGAAAAAAACAGTACTTACCAAATATTGTTGATTTAGATCGTTTCTAAGGATGGTTGATTTCACAAACACTTCTGCTGTTTCGTCATTCTTTATTGTGAGACCAAAGTAGCCTGGGGCAGAGTCATAGCCGACGATTTCATACTTTATTTCCCCCTGCAGTGAAAAAAAACTAACATTGTTAACACATGTATGTTATGGGAAAGCCTTGCGTTTCTTTTTATGCTTAGCACATCTCATTCTCTGACAAGCTAAAATGAAAAAGCAGCAAATTCCATGCCCGTCCCACAATTCACAGCACATTAAAAATGTTTGGCAGTTATGGTGGTTGTGACCACTGGCCATGTTTGATGAATGTTAGCATAGTATTAGTCATTTCTATTTAACAGGCCATGGCAGAAGAGATAGGACTGACCAATTAACATAGTATCAATCATTTTTATTTAACAGGCTATGGCAGTAGAGATATGCCTGACCAATTAACATATTATTAATTCTTTCTGTTTAACAGTCAATGGCAGAAGAAATAGGACTGACCAATTAACATATTATTAATCATTTCTTTTTAAGTCCATGGAGTGAGAGATAGGCTTAACCAATTAACATATCATTCATACTTTCTGTTTAACAGTCAATGGTAGAAGAGATCGGACTGACCAATTAACATCATTAATCCTTTCTGTTTAACTGTCAATGGCACGAGAGATAGGACTGACCAATTAACATATTAATAATCATTTCTATTTACGTCCATGAAGGGACAGATAGGGCTGACCAATTAACAGGGCTATTTCGACATTCAATATAATCTATAATCATTTCTTTCTAAATAAACCATTCAATATGCAATGAAATAAACCTATTTCCACATATACTGACAAAGGTACGTTAAGGCCCAAAGTCTAAATGAGTGGCTCAATAATTTAAAATTACACTAGCAGATCCTTTTCACTGCCATTTTACTTTAGATTTAATGAAAGTTAACACAACCATATAATACCTGTTTATCAAGATCTGTTGCGGTCACAGTTTCAATTACGAAATTGGATCCTACAGGTTGATTAAAGTTGATGTTGGCTGTGTAAGGCAAGCTTATAAACGTTGGTTTCACTAAATTACGGCTAACTGTTATCTGACACTGGGTATTGTCACTCTTTTCTCGACCGTCTGAGACAATAACACCAAACTGTAAAATGTTAGAACAATGCAATTAAAGAGAATGGTGCACCACTTTGAATATATGTAAATATCTTGCAGTTTCTACAATAATATAAAATTATATACATTTTAAGTACATTAAATATCAACAATGTGTCCAGTTATGAAATACAGCGAAATCTAGGTGGTGTTTTATGTGTTTTATGTGATAATATGAACTTGTTCAGTTATGAAATACAGTGAAATCTAGATGATGTTTTATGTGTTAATATCAACGTGTCCAGTTATGTAATACAGTGAAATCTAGATGGTGTTTTGTGTGTATGTCTTAATATGAACTTGTTTAGTTATGTAATACAGTGAAATCTAGATGGTTTTTTTGTGTTTTATGTGTTAATATCAACGTGTCCAGTTATGTAATACAGTGAAATCTAGATGGTGTTTTGTGTTTGATGTATTAATATCAAATTGTTCAGTAATGTAATACAGTGAAAATCTAGATGGTGTTTTGTGTGTATGTCTTAATCAGTTATGTAATACAGTGAAATCTAGATGATGTTTTGTGTGTATGTCTTAATCAGTTATGTAATACAGTGATAATCTAGATGGTGTTTTGTGTGTATGTCTTAATCAGTTATGTAATACAGTGAAATCTAAATGATGTTTTGTGTTTTATGTATTAATATCAACTTGTTCAGTAATGTAATACAGTGAAAATCTAGATGGTGTTTTGTGTGTATGTCTTAATCAGTTATGTAATACAGTGAAATCTAGATGGTGTTTTGTGTTTTATGTATTAATATCAACTTGTTCAGTAATGTAATACAGTGAAAATCTAAATGATGTTTTGTGTGTATGTCTTAATCAGTTATGTAATACAGTGAAATCTAGATGGTGTTTTGTGTTTTATGTATTAATATCAACTTGTTCAGTTATGTCACAGTGAAATCTAGATGATGTTTTGTGTGTATGTCTTAATCAGTTATGTAATACAATGAAATCTAGATGATTTTTTGTGTGTATGTCTTAATCAGTTATGTAATACAGTGAAATCTAGATGATGTCTTGTGTTTTGTGTTAATATCAACTTGTTCAGTTATGTAACACAGTGAAAATCTAGATGATGTTTTGTGTTTTTTGTGTTCATATCAACTTGTTCAGTTATGTAATACAGTGAAATCTAGATGATGTTTTGTGTTTTATGTGTTAATATCAACTTGTTCAGTTATGTAATACGATGAAATCTAGATGATGTTTTGTGTTTTATGTGTTAATATCAACTTGTTCAGTAATACATACAGTAAAATTTTGCCGAATGAATATGTATTAATATGAACTTGTTCAGTTATACGTACATTGAAATTCAGCTGACGGGATAGTTGGTCGTTGAGATTTTTTCTGAGTGTGATAAGTCCAGAAACTGGGTCAACATAGAAATATGTCCAATCACTGTTTACAGTGTCTTCAACCAAAAAATAGCGTAAATTTGGCTGATCCTGTCATATAGAAAAGAACAAACGGGGTTTTATTAACTTATATCTAAATCCACAAAGAAGAATACAACAACAGCTGTCAGAGGGACAGCATGCTCAACTTTTTTGATGCTGTTCTAAAACAACAACTATTTCATTAACTAAGTACCAAACAGATGACAATTAATATAACAAGAGCTGTCTCAACTATTCGAATATTTGTCACAGAAGTACAAATTGAATTGAGACTAATGACAAATCCGACTTGATTAATTCAGTCGATTTCATGACTACAAAGCCAGATGTAAAGTTTCAACCAAATACATTGAGCGGTTGGTGTAATATGGACTTGACAGTACTTGCATGTTAAACTTTAACTTAAAATTCTAAGTCAAACAAGGGCAATAGTTTGCATTATATTCATGCAAGAGTTATCTTACTTAGCTATTGTAGTAGAGTTGGTGACTAGGAAGGCTTGTGTAAAGTTTCAATCAAAAACACTGAGTGGTTGGTGAGATATGGACTTGATGGTCCTTGCACGCAAAACTTTAATCAGTTTTTCTATGTCAAACAAGGGCAATAATTTGTATTATATTCATGCAAGAGTTATCCAACTTAGTTATTGTAGTAGGGTTGATGACTAGGACGGTTCGTGTAAAATTTCAAGGCAAAAACATGCAATGGTTAATGAATAGGGGCTTGCATGCAAAACTTTAACCAGATTTTCTAAGTCAAACAAGGGCAATAATTTGTATTATAATCATGCAAGAGTTATCGAACTTAGTTATTGAAGTAGGGTTGATGACTAGGAAGGCTTGTGTAAAGTTTAAAGGCAAAACATGCAATGGTTAATGAATAGGGACTTGCATGCAAAACTTTAACCAAGGTGTGACGCCGATGCCTGGGTGAGTAGAATAGCTCTCTTTATTCTCTGAAAAGTCGGGCTAAAAACTAAACAAGAGGCCCAAGAGGGCCTGAGGACGCTCTACTGACACTTAGTGGCCATATCACTTTTTGAAATTCTCCTATGCAATAGAAACATCGGGGCGGAGTCATTTTTAACCCTTGGGACACCATTTGAACAAACCTAACAAAACTATAGTTGGTCATCATTACTACATAAACATTTTGGGCCATTCATGAGAAAAAGATATTTTTTAGTTTTGGACTATTTTTAGTAATGGTTGCCATCTTGAATTTCAGATCAAAAAAAAAAATCTTCTGTATATTCTCTTATGCACTAAAACATCCATGTGAAGTTTCAGTTTAATTGGCCTTGTGGTTTCAGAGTACATGAAAGAAAAAGAGAATTTTCTGTTTTCCCATAGTACCCCTATGTAAAATTCTAAGTCCCCTTACAGGGCCCCTATAAATTTTAGCCCCTAAATTCATATCTACAATCAAACCCCTACACATAGGGATATTTATGCCAAATATGAACAAATCTGACATTACGGTTCTTAAGAAAACGATTTTAGTAATTCCCAAATTTTACCCTTTTGGTGCCCCACCTGACCCCTTAAGACAGTGGAACCCAGTCATTTTTACAAATCTGAACCTCCTTCACCAAACAATGCTTCTGTGAAGATATAGGCAAATCATTTCCATTTTAAAAAAAAATAAAATAAAATAATACAATGACATGTGTCCCCTACTTGAACTCTTGGGGCATCATTTTTAACCCTAGGGACACCATTTGAACAAATCTAACAAAACTATAGTTAGTCATCATTACTACATCATAAACATTTTGAAAATCTGTTTGGCCGTTCATGAGAAAAAGATTTTTTAAGTTTTGTACTATTTTTAGTAATGGCAGCCATCTTGAATTTCATATCGAAAAAAAAAAATCTTCTGTATAGTCTCCTATGCAACAGAAACATCCATATGAAGTATCAGTTTAATTGGCCTTGTGGTTTCAGAGAAAGGGCTGCTAACAGATGACGGACAACGCGCCATCACATAAGCACTTCTGGCCTTTGGCAAGTAGAGCTAAAAATTAGCAAAATAATTCAACAACAATATTTATTTTCATTATCAAATATTTGTTTTTTAAAAATAACAAAGTGAATGAACGGCTTATATAGACTTAATTGTATTTAATTTAGCATTTAGTTACATTTGGTTTTTAACCCTGTGTGTTCCACTGATCCAATGAGTGGCCGAGTAGATATGTTAACTGATAAAGAGTTCAATAGGCTCCCACCCCACCCACCACCCTCCTCACTCCCCATTCTGCAAATAGTTGAGCTAAAAATTGTACACACAATATACATAATGGAACAAGCACATTAGTTAATTTCAGGTCTGCCGTTCAAGCTATATAATGAAGGTAAGATCAAAGATGATGGGAGAATAAAAGGAGAATATACAAATATCCAATTTCTGTTGATGATTATCTAAGTTTAAATCATCAAAAACCTAGGAGGAGTTATTCAAGCAGACAAGTTGTTACAGTGACAAACAGACAGACAGACAAATGGGTGGCAACTATCAGTATGTCTGTCAAAAGGCAGGGGACAAAAAGAGGTTTTTGCTGTTTAAAAAATTCCTATCTATCTCTTGATACAAATAAGATCCACTTGGATCTCATCATGGGTGACCTACTTCACTATTTTTTAGCATGCATGTATACTTAAAAGTCACTTATCTTTCAGATAAAATTGAACAAGAGGGCCAAATAAAGCTCTGATAAGCTCATATTATTTTGAAACAAGCTAATTTTCGAGAATGTTAAAGAGGCCATACTGGATATTTATTGACAGAAAACATCTACAGTTAAAAATGATGGTAATATGGAAATTAAACCATCAGACCAATACATGTGCATAGAAGTTTGCAGATCTTTATTCTTTGTATGTCACTTTACCATACGGATAAATTTCCTTATCCACAATGTCATGGTATTACAGATTCAATTTATCTTCCAAGTAAAATAAGTAAAAACTGATTTCATACGGCAATAAACAATTATTGGTATAAAAAGCAATTTGATATGTGAAGAGGTTTTAATCCAATGGCAAATTAAACTTACATATACATCGCTGTCACTGGCTGCAAGTTGGAACACTGAACTACCTTGCAGCACCATTTCTGGGATATTGGCAGAGCAAATAGATTGGAAAGTTGGTGTTCCTGGGTTTCTGATCACGACTATGGTTACAGTAGTGTAAACCTCCTGGAAATTGACTTCAAACTGTCTTGCAGCCCTTATTGTCAACTGAAATATCAGGAAACAGCTTGATAACCACAGAAATGTATTGATCTCAAAAAGTATCATTGAGAAGTCTAAAAACTGACAACCTAAAACGTATACAAGTTTTACTTTGCCAACCCTTTTTGTCTCAAATACTAATGAAATATAGTTGGGGGTTATCCAATTTTGAAAAACATTATTTTGTACTGCTACTGCAGAAAAAAGATATATAAATATAAAGATTCCAACATTTGAACTGCTACTGCAGGACAAAAAAGATACAAATATATAGATCCCAACATTTGTACTGCTACTGCAGGTCAAAAAAGATACAAATATATTGATCCCAACATTTGTACGGCTACTGCAGGACAGAAAAGATACAAATATATAGATCCCAACATTTGTACGGCTACTGCAGGACAGAAAAGATACAAATATATAGATCCCAACATTTGTACGGCAACTGCAGGTCAAAAAAGATACAAATATATAGATCCCAACATTTGTACTGCTACTGCAGGTAAAAAAAGATACAAATATATAGATCCCAACATTTGTGCGGCTACTTCAGGACAGAAAAGATACACATATATTGATCCCAACATTTGTACGGCTTCTGCAGGACAGAAAAGATACAAATATATTGATCCCAACATTTGTGCGGTTACTGCAGGACAGAAAAGATACAAATATATAGATCCCAACATTTGTACTGCTACTGCAAGACAGAAAAGATATAAATGTATAGATCTTAACATTTGTACTGCTATTGCAGGACAGAAAAAATATGTCAGGACGATGTGTGATGGTTTATTGTATGTGAAGTGGTGATGGTAAGGATGATGTGTGATGGTTTATTGTATGTGAAGTGGTGATGGTAAGGATGATGTGTGATGGTTTATTGTATGTGAAGTGGTGATGGTAAGGATGATGTGTAATGGTTTATTTTATGTGAAGTGGTGATGGTAAGGATGACGTGTGATGGTTTATTGTATGTGAAGTGGTAATGGTCAGGATGATGTGTGATAGTTTATTGTATGTGAGGTGGTGATGGTAAGGATGATGTGTGATGGTTGATTGTATGTGAAGTGGTGATGGTAAGGATGATGTGTAATGGTTTATTGTATGTGAAGTGGTGATGGTAAGGATGATGTGTGATGGTTTATTGTATGTGAAGTGGTGATGGTAAGGATGATGTGTGATGGTTTATTGTATGTGAAGTGGTGATGGTAAGAATGATGTGTGCTGGTTTATTGTATGTGAAGTGGTGATGGTAAGGATGATGTGTGATGGTTTATTGTATATGAAGTGGTGATGGTAACGATGTGTGATGGTTTATTGTATGTGAGGTGGTGATTGTAAGGATGATGTGTGATGCTTTATTGTATGTGAGGTGGTGATTGTAAGGAGGACATGTGATGGTTTATTGTATGTGAAGTGGTGATGGTAAGGATGATGTGCGATGGTTTATTGTTTGTAAAGTGGTGATGGTAAGGATGATGTGTGATGGTTTATTGTATGTAAGATGGTGATGGTAAGGATGATGTTTGATGGTTTATTGTATGTGAGGTGGGTGATGGTAGGGATGGATTGTGATGGTTTACTGTATGTGAGGTGGTGATGGTTAGGATGATGTGTGATGGTTTATTGTATGTGAAGTGGTGATGGTAAGGTGATGTGTGATGGTTTATTGTATGTGAAGTGGTGATGGTAAGGATGACGTGTGATGGTTTATTGTATGTGAAGTGGTGATGGTAAGGATGATGTGTGATGGTTTATTGTATGTAAGATGGTGATGGCAAGGATGAAGTGTGATGGTTTACTGTATGTGAGGTGGTGATGGTTAGGATGATGTGTTATGGTTTATTGTATGTGAAGTGGTGATGGTAAGGATGTGTGATGGTTTATTGTATATGAAGTGGTGACGGTAAGGATGTATGATGGTTTATTATATGTGAAGTGGGGATGGTAAGGCTGATGTGTTATGGTTTATTGTATGTGAAGTGGTAATGGTAAGCATGATGTGTAATGGTTTATTGTATGTGAAGTGGTGATGGTAAGGATGTATGATGGTTTATTATATGTGAAGTGGTAATGGTAAGGAGGACATGTGATGGTTTATTGTATGGGAGGTGGTGATGGTAAGGATGATGTGTGATGGTTTATTGTATGTGAAGTGGGGATGGTAAGGATGATGTGTTATGGTTTATTGTATGTGAAGTGGTAATGGTAAGGATGATGTGTGATAGTTTATTGTATGTGAGGTGGTGATGGTAAGGATGTATGATGGTTTATTATATGTGAAGTGGTAATGGTAAGGAGGACATGTGATGGTTTATTGTATGGGAGGTGGTGATGGTAAGGATGATGTGTGATGGTTTATTGTATGTGAAGTGGGGATGGTAAGGATGATGTGTTATGGTTTATTGTATGTGAAGTGGTAATGGTAAGGATGATGTGTGATAGTTTATTGTATGTGAGGTGGTGATGGTAAGCATGATGTGTAATGGTTTATTGTATGTGAGGTGTTGATGGTAAGGATGATGTGTAATGGTTTATTGTATGTGAGGTGGTGATGGTAAGGATGATGTGTAATGGTTTATTGTATGTGAAGTGGTGATGGTAAGGATGTGTGATGGTTTATTGTATGTGAAGTGGGGATAGTAAGGATGATGTGTGATTGTTTATTGTATGTGAAGTGGGGATGGTAAGCATGATGTGTGATGGTTTATTGTATGTGAAGTGGTGATGGTAAGGACGATGTGTGATGGTTTATTGTATGTGAAGTGGTGATGGTAAGGATGTGTGATGGTTTATTGCATGTGAAGTGGGGATGGTAAGGATGATGTGCTATGGTTTATTGTATGTGAAGTGGGGATGGTAAGGATGATGTGTGGTTGTTTATTGTATGTGAAGTGGTGATGGTAAGGATGATGCGTGATAGTTTATTGTATGTGAAGTGGTGATGGTAAGGATGTGTGATGGTTTATTGTATGTGAAATTGGGATGGTAAGGATGATGTGCTATGGTTTATTGTATGTGAAGTGGTGATGGTAAGGATGATGTGTGATGGTTTATTGTATGTGAGGTGGTGATGGTAAGGATGATGTGTGATGGTTGATTGTATGGGAGGTGGTGATGGTAAGGATGATGTGTGATGGTTTATTGTATGTGAGGTGATGATGGTTTATTTTATGTGAGGTGGTGATGGTAAGGATGATGTGTAATGGTTTATTGTATGGGAGGTGGTGATGGTAATGATGATGTGTAATGGTTTATTGTATGTGAGGTGGTGATGGTAAGGATGATGTGTAATGGTTTATTGTATGTGAAGTGGTGATGGTCAGGATGTGTGATGGTTTATTGTATGTGAAGTGGTGATGGTAAGGATGAGATGTGATGGGTTATTGTATGTGAGTGGTGATGGTAAGGACAATGTGTGATGGTTTATTGTATGTGAAGTGGTGATGGTAAGGATGACATGTGATGGTTTATTGTATGTGAAGTGGTGATGGTAAAGATGATGTGTGATTGTTTATTGTATGTGAAGTGGTGATGGTAAGGATGTGTGATTGTTTGTTGTATATGAAGTGATGATGGTAAGGATGACGTGTGATGGTTTATTGTATGTGAAGTGGTGATGGTAAGGATGATGTGTGATGGTTTATTGTATGTGAAGTGGTGATGGTAAGGATGACGTGTGATGGTTTATTGTATGTGAAGTGGTGATGGTAAGGATGACGTGTAGCATGTGTTAAGAGAGTCCTCATAATGAAGACAGTGGAGATTAACTGATGCTGAAGTTAGAATGCTGCCTACCGTGTAATTTTCAATGCCATTTTTATCATTCAGGAGACTCTCATGGATTTGAATAACACCAGTTGATGAGTTGATCATAAACCAAGTTTCAGCTGCAAAATCAGCACTGTGAATGGAGAACACCACATTATCCTGCAAGAGATAGCAAAAGATATTATGCAACATTATGTATTAAGAATTAACCCTATTTAACAATATTAAGGTTTAATCATATTAAGATTTAACCATATTGAGATTTAACCATATTAATGTTTTATTGTAGTACATTTAATCATATTAAGATTTAACCCTACTGAGATTTAACCATATTAAGGTTATACTCTAATACATTTTAACCATATTAAGATTTAACCATATCAATATTTAACCCTATATTACTGCTTCAATCCTTTCTTTATAGCTCAATGTTTACACTTTATAGCAAACATTTCGCAAAATCAAGAAATCAAGCAAAGCAAACATGTTTGTAATTATTCATGTTTGTAAAGCAAACCAATTGTCAATCAAATGGTTAATTGAGATTAACATAGAAAATAAACCATACTTACAGTTGGAGATGTTTTGGCAGTGAGAAGATAATGGCCAATGACCGCAGACTCTAAAACCTGTCCATAGTAAGGTGCATTAAGGAATACCAATAATGAAGAGTCTCGAATAATGTTGATTTGAACATTAACATTTGACCGCAGCTGTACGGTGTTACCACGATCTTCCACATAAACATTGTACTGTAAAACAAATATGACAGAACCCATACATATGCATGTGTTTTGATATGTGTAAACAGGTTTAACAGGCAAATTTATAAAAAAACAAAACAACAAGAAATGTCACTGGTAAGTGTCACATGCCCCCCAAATGGTCGTTGAAAAATAACAATATAATTATGTTATAATAGGTAGAGATGTATCCATGAATATAAAGAGTCATGGACTGATGTTTCAGACTAGACATGCAATTTCATGGTTTTTTTTTACATTAAAGCATGACCTTGACCTTTGTGTAACATTGACCTTGACATCTGATGTAATAGTCTGGGTATTTCAACAGTTAAATGCTGCTGAAACATCATCATGACATGCTGATCACTTATGTCAAGCCATTTTAAAATCCCTAAATGTAAGACAAAGTTACAGCTCAATTGTTGATAAATTGAGCCAAGTGTTTTTGAAATCCATCCATGCATGATAAAGTTAAAGGATGGACTTGAAATCTCAAACAGATTCAAAGTGTTGTCATACATACTAAAAATATGACCTTGACCGTTGAGGAATTGGTCTAGGTCTTACTTATGACACGTCATGTCATCTTGTTTAATTGAGCCAAGTTAAAGGCAAAGTCACAGACCAGATACACAATATCAAACAAATTGAAAGTGTGAACTTGATCTTTGAGGAAAGGTTCTGGATCTTACATGCAACACTTAATTATGTCATGTTGATCAACTGAGCCAAGTGTTTTTAAAATTTATCCATAGATGACAGACCGGACAAGAAATGTCAAAATGACTGAAAGTGTTGTCAAACAAAGTTAAATTGTGACCTTGACCTTTAAAGTGGGAGTTGGGGAATTGAGTGCAACATGTCGTCATGTTATGTTGATCATTTATAATAAGTAGTTATAAAAATCCATCTATGCATGACAAAGTTGCAGGCCGGACACAAAATCTCACAGACTCAAAGTGTTGTCAAACTCAAATTGTGACCTTGACCTTTGAGGTAAGGGTGTGGGTCTTACTCGCTACATGTCATCATGTTATGTTGATCAATGGTAGTAAGTATCATTAAAATCCATCTATGCATGACAAAGTTACAGGCCGGACACAAAATCTCACAGACTCAAAGTGTTGTCAAACAAACTCAAATAGTGACCTTGACCTTTGAGTTATGTGTGTAGGTCTTACTTGCGACACGTCGTCATGTTATGTTGATCATTTGTACCAAGTATCAACAAAATCCATCTATGCATGACAAAGATACAGGCCAGAAATTAAATACCGGACGAAAGGACAGACGGACCGACGCTGCAATTACTATATGCCACCCCAAAAATTACCAGTGACATTTTTATGCCCCCCAAAAATTTTTTGTAAATGGTCTGTAAAAACCACGATATATATTTTATAATAGGTGGCGATGTGTCCATGAATATGAAGAGTCATGGACTGACGTTTCAGACTAGACAAGCAATTTTTTTTTTTTACATTAAAGTGTGACCTTGACCTTTGTGTAACCTTGACCTTTACATATGAGGTAAAGAACTGGGTATTTTTACAGGTAAATGCAAGTGACACATCATCATTACATGTTGATCACTTGTGTCAAGCTATTTTAAAATCTCTCCATGTAAGTTATAGACCAGACATGAAATATCAAACAAACTGAAAGTGCGACCTTAACCTTTGAGGTAAGGTTCTGGGTCTTAACGCGACACTTCTTCATGTCATGTTGATCAAAAGAGCCAAGTGTTTTTGAAATCCATCCATGTATGATAAAGTGACAGACCAGACTTGAAATCTCAAACAGACTCTTAATTGTTGTCAAACAAACTTAAAGTGTGACCTTGACCTTTGAGGTATGGGTGTGGGCCTTATGTGCAACACATTGTCATGACATCTTGATCCATTGAGCCAAGTTAAAGACAAAGTTACAGAGCAGACATGAAATATCAAACAAATTGAAAGTGTGACCTTGACCTTTGAGGAAAGGTTCTGAGTCTTACATGTGACACTTCATCATGTCATGTTGATCAACTAAGCTAAGTGTTTTTAAAATTTATCCATAGGTGACAAAGTTACAGACTGGACACAAAATCTCAAACAGACTAAAAGTGTCATCAAACAAAGTTAAATTGTGACCATGACCTTTGAAGTCAGAGTCTGGGGTTACGCGCGACACGTCATCATGTTATGCTGATTATTTGTAGCCAGAACACGAAATCTCACACAGACTCAAAGTGTTGTCAAACAAACTCAAAGTGTGACCTTCACCTTTAAGATACGGGTGTGGGTCTTACTCGCGACACATTGCCATATTATGTTGATCATTTGTAGCAAGTATTAATAAAATCCATCAATGCATGACAAAATTTAAGGCCAGACACTAAATACCAGATTGAAGGTCAGATGGACGGACGGACACTGATTACTATATTCCACGCCAAAAAAGGGCGTGATGCATAAAAAGGGCAATAGTGAAGTAAACAGAGTGTTAACTATGCCAGATGTTGCAGGTTTGATCTTAGGTGCAACTCAGACAGGGGCATAGCTTGGCTGAAAATGATGTGTAGGCACATTTGTAGGGGGACTGGGGGCATGCTCACCACTCCCCCCCCCCCCCCCCCCTATCAGCTACACTGTCGTATTTGCATTTTATGTTTTGAGGTTTGTTCACTTTATAAAGGGATAAAAGTGTAGGCACGTGCCTACAGTGACGTGCCTACAGTGACGTGCCTACAGTGCCTATAGAAAGCTATGTCTCTGCCAGAGACCTTTATAATAAAACACTCAGTATAAGTTCTGTCCATGAGCAATTAATAAACTTTTGAACTTTCTTTGTAATCATGCTAATACAAATTAATTTCATAAAATTAAAAAATTGTATAACAGGAAAACACGTAAAGTTGTACTGAATAAGTAGAAATGACAGATCCGAGGATACATTGATAGAAATGTTAAAATATAATTGAGAGTTTATTTGTTTGTTTAAATATTTAACATTACATTATGCCACTAAAGGCTAATGGATGATCAGTAAACCTAACAACTCTTTCCTGGGATCCTGGAAGGTAAACCAATATGTTATAACAGACCATGTTATATCAAATCATGTTATATCAGACAATGTTATATCAGACAATGTAATAACGGATCATGCTATACCAGATCATGTTATAACGGATCATGCTATACCAGAAAGTGTTATATCAGACAGTGTTATATCGGACAATGTTATATCGACCATGTTGTATCTGATCATGTTATATTGGACAATGTTATATCAGACCATGTTTTATTGGACCATGTTATAACAGAGCATGTTATATCAGACAATGTTATAATGGACCTTATTATAACAGACAATGTTATAACAGACAATGTTATATCAGACCATGTTATATCCGACAATGTTATATCAGAGCATGTTATATCAGACAATGTTATACTGGACCTTATTATAACAGACAATGTTATAACAGACAATGTTATATCAGACCATGTTATATCAGACAATGTTATATCAGACAATGTTATAATGGACCATATTATAACAATGTTATATCAGACCATGTTATATCAGACCATGTTATATCAGACAATGTTATATTGGACCATATTATATCAGACAATGTTATATCAGACCATGTTATATTGGACCATGTTATATCAGACAATGTTATATTGGACCATGTTGTATCAGACAACATTATATTGGACCATGTTATATCGGACCATGTTGTAATGGACCATGTTGTATCAGACAATGTTATATTGGACCATGTTATATCAGACAACGTTATATTGGACCATGTTGTATCAGACAACGTTATATTGGACCATGTTATATCGGACCATGTTGTATCAGACAATGTTATATTGGACCATGTTGTATCAGACCATGTTATAATGGACCATGTTATATCGGACCATGTTGTATCAGACAATGTTATATTGGACCATGTTGTATCAGACAACGTTATATTGGACCATGTTATATCGGATCATGTTGTATCAGACAATGTTATATTGGACCATGTTGTATCAGACAACGTTATAATGGACCATGTTATATCGGACCATGTTATATCAGACAATGTTATATTGGACCATGTTGTATCAGACAATGTTTTATTGGACCATGTTATATCAGACCATGTTATAATGGACCATGTTATATCGGACCATGTTATATTAGACAATGTTATATCAGATAATGTTATATTGGACCACATTATATCAGACAATGTTATATTGGACCACTTTATATCAGACAATGTTATATCAGACACTGTTATAATGGACCATGTTATAACAGACCATGTTATATCAAGACTGCATTATATTGATGCAATAACTGCTAAATATGAAAGTTAAATTTGCAATGTCAAGACCAAAAGTTGAAAATGGTACTTTTCAGCACAGAAGTTGAAAAGTAAATAAAACTTACATTAACTGGAGAATCTGCATTCGTGAGGTTGCTTTTGACCCGGATTACACCATCTGAATCAATCTGCACATATGGATTTTGTGCAGTTTCAAAGTAGCTGAACTCATTATTTGGTGGCTAGTTGAAATAAAATCAAATGGTATAAATATAGGTATATTCATTGCTGTGTCACTTAGTATAAACAATAAGGTTGCATGATACAATCAACTGAATTTGTCTGTTAACCATTTAGAAGGTATACAGTCCCGATCACCAAACCCAGTATAAGTGTTGCTGAGAATTGGACATTTGCCATAACACTGAAATGCTGAACTCTCAATATAATTGAACAGAATTCCTTGCAAGAGTCATGTTAGGGTCCTTGAACAGAAAAGCTGTTCATATAAATTACATTAACAGTGTTTTTTACCACTACAAAGTATGAGTCTAAAATGGAAAATGTTTGATTATCAGTTATCCTTACAAATCGAATTGCTCATCTTTGTTATGTACAACTTTCACACTCAAAACAACAGACTCTTCTGCTGATTACAAAATAAAAGTATCAAGTTACATATATTATAAAACTTTACCTTGAAGTCTGAATCACTAGCTGACACTGTATAAATCTCATGACCGATCTTCTCATTTACAAGTACATTCACCGAATAGAAAGATTGCCCAGCTGCGAGTATAAAGGTAGGTGTTTCCATGTTACGTTGTACTTGGATGGGGAAGGTTGTGTAAGCATCCTTTGGCTTACCTGGGCTACCATCTTGGGCTCTCAACATCAGCTGTAAAATATTTTATCTGTTTAAAACTACCATAACCAACTTTTAACTTCATGCTATATATGTGTACAACACATGCGTTTCCTGCAGACTCAACACATTTCACTGACACATGGATCAACTCAAAATTAATTACCACATGGTGAATTTCATTATAGAATACAAAACCTAACATACCTTGTATTCTTTATAATAATACATACAGATAATGTCAAATACAAAATCTTACATACCTTAAATACATACAGATAATGCCTAATACAAAACCTAACATACCTTGTATTCTTTATAATAATACATAATGTCAAATACAAAGCCCAACATACATTGTATTCTTTTTAATAATACATACAGATAATGTCAAATACAAAACCTTACATACCTTGTATTCATTATAAAAATACATACAGCTAATGTCAAATACAAAACCTTACATACCTTGTATTCTTTATAATAATACATAATGTCAAATACAAAGCCCAACCTACATTGTATTCTTTTTAATAATACATACAGATAATGTCAAATACAAAACCTTACATACCTTGTATTCATTATAAAAATACATACAGCTAATGTCAAATACAAAACCTTACATACCTTGTATTCATTATAATAATACATATAGAAAATGTCAAAACAAAACCCAACATACCTCATATTCTTTATAATAATACATACAGATAATGTCAAAAACAAAGCTAAACATACCTTGTATTCTTTAAAATAATACAAATAATGTCAAAAACAATACCTAACATACCTTGTATTCTTTATAATAATACATACAGGTAATGTCAAATACAAAACCCAACAAACCTCTTATTCTTTATAATAATACATAATGTCAAATACAAAGCCCAACATACCTTGGATTTTTTTATAATAAAACATACAGATGTCAAAAACAAAACCCAACATACCTTGTATTCTTTATAATAACACACACAGATAATGTAAAAAACGAAGCCTAACATACCTTGTAATCGTTATAATAATACATACAGATAATGTCAAATACAAAACCAAACATCCCTTGTATTCTTTATAAAAATACATACAGATAATGTCAAATACAAAACCAAATATAGGTATCATAAATAATCAGATGTATTTTTTTATATAAAAAATTACTCAAGATAATGTAAAATACAAAACTTACATAATACAACAGCATAGTGTTCCTTATAAAGACCACTTAATATAATATGAAATACAACATATTTGATATTCTTCAAAGCAGGTTCACTTTATTCCCATGTGACAGTTCTTTTATTAAATGATCAATAGACCAAATCTCAAATTCAATTGAATTTTTTATTTTTCTCATATTGATACCCTAGGGCAGGGATAACTATGGGATAAACATGACACCAGGTCCAACATTTGAACAAATCTGCTAGATGACCATTCTACATATAAAATATCAGAGCTATGGTATTTGAAATTTTAGAGAAGATTTTTGAAGATTTTCTTTATATTATAAGTTTGCCTAAATTTTGAACCTTGTAGTCAAATAAAAGCCTTAGGTAATGGTTTGAAATGAAAATTTGAAAGCTAAAGCATCCAAGATTTTATTGTTTTTCAATTAAAATGTTTCACACCTACAAGATTTCAACAAACTTAGTAGAGAACAACAGACCATTACTACATATAAAATATCTAAGTCCTATATAAGCTGTCTTTTTTTTTTTAAAATTAACGCAGCATGCTGGACAGACACAGAATGACACATCATGATGGGCCAAGTACAGCCAGTTATCAGAGCTGATTACCATCAACCTTTCAATCAGGTAAGCTAAAAAATACAAACAGATCATGTAAAATATAAATTCTAACATACCACATATTCTTCAGCGTCATCAGCAGCTAGGAGAGCTTGGTTGTACAGTTCAATATCAGCATTAAATGCTCCCACATTTTTTAATCTGAATATTTCTGAAGCCCTTCCAGGTAATACACTGACTGTTACATCACCATATGGGGTCTAAAATGGTATTCAAATACAGAAAATATTTAAACAAACCCTTTTGAAACACTATTGCTTTACCCATCTCAAAATCCGATGATAAATTAAGAATCCTTTTAACAAATATACAAAAGATTTACTGTTAACAAAAACTAGTAATTCTCCATGTCAGATAATATGCAGTTGAAACTATAGCTAAAAGTGTGGAAAAAAGTGGTTAAAAGTGGGAAAAAAGTGGTTAAAAGTTAGCTAACTGCTGTTGGTTTTGAACATTTGAAAAAAAATTTTTTTTATAACTAATAATTTCTTAAAAGAATAAATAAAGTACTACAATACATACTGTTGTGTCATTATCTCTCCACGAAATTGAACCTACAATAGCAGTATTCTGAGTAATTCGGTTTATCGATGCTGAATAAGGTGTACCCAGGAATTCAGGAGAGTAATCATTTCTGTCTACAGTGATGCTCACATCGGCTTTGTTGCTGGCAGGGTTTTTTCCAATGTCATTTCCTACAATTGGCACCTACAATAAGATAAGACAAAATGCATTAAGTTTTCAGTAAAGGTGCATGAGAAGAAATATCTTAATGAATTGTTGAACCAATGCTTGCTTAGGAAAAAGACTAAGCAGTTTTTGAGTATCATGGTCAACCATCAATAGGCAGGGATAACAAGCACAATGAAACCAATGCTCTGTATGCAATCAACATGATTAAACTACCTTGGTATACATTTTTGAAGGTTTGACCCTTGGAGTATTCGGAAATCAAATTCCAAGGTTTGGAGAAAAAAAGCATGGACACTTGTACAAGGTCGGAAAATGATCCAAGGAAATTAGTATAGAAACAAAGAATTTTTTATAAACCTTGGAGTATTCGAACATCCGTGACCTTTTATATTATATTTCCTTGGAAAAAATTACACAAACCTCAGAAAATGTATAGTTACATAAAAAAAGTTACTGTAAGGAAACCCTAGTTTTGCACAGTCAAGTCCATGAAAGATGCATAGCTTCATATCTAACTGACAAAATCCGATTAGGATAGGGTTCCTATCACAGTAACCTATCCATTTACGCCATTTGATCTCCCAGCATAGTTATCTATCCATTTACCACATTTGATCTCCTAGCATAGTAACCTATCCATTTACCACATTAGATCTACTAACATAGTAACCTATCCATTTACCACATCTGATCTCGTAACATAGTAACCTATCCATTTACCACATCTGATCTCGTAACATAGTAACCTATCCATTTACCATATTTGATCTCCTTGCATAGTAATCTACCCATTTACCACATTTGATCTACTAACATAGTAACCTATCCATTTACCACTTTTTGTCAAACCTATTGAGAAAAAACTACAGTACCAATAATCATTCAAAAAACAAAACCTTTTCTAAACAGGAAATGTAGGATTCCAAAGTAGGTATGATGGGCAATCAGCTCCATGTTACATTTGATTATCAGTAAAAATTAGGTGGTATCGCCAATCAATCATTGATTATAGGCAGCTGATTCTAAAAAACAGCTTGTAATGATTGACAAATAAACCACTTAAGTACCAAGACACTTTTTATTTTTAATGATGAACATATTAATATTTACTTACATTGTAAGATAATGACCTGTCCCCATCGTTGACGAGAGATTTTACCAGTTGCAATTGTCTGTTTTCGTGTATTCTGAAGTAATCTTGCTTTTCATAGGCTGGATCAATTCTCATCTCCACTGCCTGTAATGGTCAACAAAATAAACTAGAGGCTCACAAGTACCTACGACTGCTCACCTTGAGGCTCTCAAGTACCTACAACCTACCTTAGTGACAGTATCAAGTTTCTTGCTTATTATTTGCACATTTCTTAGTACAGGTGAGAAAATACATTTTCAGTTGAACTAGTTATATTATTGGTGTTACTGAAATTGGTAGCTCAATAAAGATAAATAAGGCAATTTTCATCTAAGAGTTACAGTTCTGGTTGTGTTCTGCACATCCTCTTGAAGAGCTGAAAATTGATATCTAGTTATATTCCTCAATGCATATTTGTTTGTTTGAATATCTAACATAATCTTTATGCCATCGAGAACTAACAGATCAGTTAACTTGACCACTCTTTTCTGGGATCCTGTTATAACCAGTACTCGAGCACACCCATCTCTGCAAGTAAGACAACTTACCCACTTGTATTGCTATTCAGACGTACTACTGACTGAGCTAACCCAGTCCAGCTTAAATGCATGTAAATGTTATGGATGGAACACATAAACACTACATTCCTAATATAAAAAGGACTTCTACTATTTATACCTTCAACACACAGGCATTATCTTGACCTTTTCAAACTCAGGTTTAATAATATCCTCAGGATTGGTTGGTGAATACGACCCCCAAGTCATATTTAAATTCTTGCACGCAACATCTGAGTTATGGACTTGACATGAAAATGGGACATGGACAGTGACTGTGGGAGGTAATAAAATGTTTAAAATGCAAATCATGAATATCACTCGAGCTTTGTAAAACTAAGGTTAGGGTTAAAGACTTACATCACCATCGGGGTCAATCAGTGTGATTATAGCAATAGTCTCTGCAGTGATTTGATCTTCAAGTAGTGGACCAACAGAGTAGAAGAATGGTTGGAAAAATGGCCTGCCAGTGTTCCTTGTGACCTTTACATTAAGTAGTCCATAACTAGAAAGGTACGGATCCCCTGAAATTCTCTGAACACCACCGTCCCGTACTTCGACCATAATCTGCGGAAAAAACAGAAATAAATTTTTACACAGAATCATCAATTGAGTGACACTTGCTTGACAGTGTGATACGGGGATGAAATATTTATACAAATCTAGTATAGTTTTACAATATTTTCTGAACATGGAAACATTTTATAAAATCAAAAGCAACATAAAGATTAAGCATATCAGATTAGTAAATATATGTTTGTGATATACCAACACCAGATGGTTATATTATGCCAACAGTCTGGAAGATGTCAAGTTCACTCTCTGTTAGCAAGGAAAATATAACATACAGACTAATTAAAAGCATCAACAAATAAACAAATGTGTTACAAGCCTCGAACCTTCAGACATGAACATTTGTTATGTTTCAACAAATTCTAAATGTAGGACTTAATTTTATGTCTCTTGTGACAAGCACAAGTCACTTTACTCCCTCTCATTCTAGTCATCACTCATATAGGGCACTGTAACCACAAGGAATATATCATTAATACTTACATAATAACTATCCCCTGGATCTTGATTGATATCACGTGTGAGAGTAATTCTGCCAGTCTGTGAGTTGACAATGAACAGTCCATACGGTTCATATGCCAAGTGAAATCCAATTGAGCCAAATGTGGACTGTGTGAAAGAAATATTCAAATGCACTTATTTTAACATTTAATTGTTCAGCACAGATCTTCATCACTGTAAGAATAAGTTCTTGATAACTGTAAGAATAAGCTCTTGAAAACTGTAAGAATAAGCTCTTGATAACTGTAAGAATAAGCTCTTGATAACATTATGTTGAATTTGTGTCATACTTGATTTGCCTTCAACAACAATATTTATTTATAACGGAAATGCAGGTAATAGTTTTGAATTTATTAAATACTTATATTTTATTTAGTTTATTGTTTTTTCTTTAAGGATAACACAGTCAAATAACAAATTCTGAATTAATGTGAATCTTGAGCTGATCTAACAGTCTGGTATAAATAAATGTTACATACTTAAACATACCTAACAGTTTGCAGTCCAAAACTAGTCAATCACTCCAGATTACATACCTAAACATACCTAACAGTCTGCAGTCCCAAACTAGTCAACCACTCCAGATTACATACCTATACATTGTATATTATAAAAGTCTGCAGTCCAAAACTAGTCAATCACTTCAGATTGCATACCTATACATTGTATATTATAACAGTCTGCAGTCCAAAACTAGTCAACCACTTCAGATTATATACTTAAACATTGTATATAATAACAGTCTGCAGTCCAAAACTAGTCAACCACTTCAGATTATATACTTAAACATTGTATATAATAACAGTCTGCAGTCCAAAACTAGTCAACCACTTCAGATTACATACCTATACATCGTATATTATAACAGTCTGCAGTCCAAAACTAGTCAACCACTTCAGATTACATACCTATACATTGTATATAATAACAGTCTGCAGTCCCAAACTAGTCAACCACTTCAGATTACATACCTATACATTGTATATAATAACAGTCTGCAGTCCAAAACTAGTCAACCACTCCAGATTACATACCTATACATTGTATATAATAACAGTCTGCAGTCCCAAACTAGTCAACCACTTCAGATTACATACCTATACATTGTATTTTATAACAGTCTGCAGTCCCAAACTAGTCAACCACTTCAGATTACATACCTATACATTGTATATAATAACAGTCTGCAGTCCAAAACTAGTCAACCACTTCAGATTACATACCTATACATTGTATATAATAACAGTCTGCAGTCCAAAACTAGTCAACCACTTCAGATTACATACCTATACATTGTATATAATAACAGTCTGCAGTCCAAAACTAGTCAACCATTTCAGATTACATACCTATACATTGTATATAATAACAGTCTGCAGTCCAAAACTAGTCAACCACTCCAGTTTATATACCTATACATTGTATATAATAACAGTCTGCAGTCCCAAACAAGTCAACCACTCCAGATTACATACCTATACATTGTATTTTATAACAGTCTGCAGTCCCAAACTAGTTAACCACTTTAGATTACATACCTATACATTGTATATAATAACAGTCTGCAGTCCAAAACTAGTCAACCACTCCAGATTACATACCTATACATTGTATATAATAACAGTCTGTAGTCCAAAACTAGTCAACCACTTCAGATTACATACCTATACATTGTATATAATAACAGTCTGTAGTCCAAAACTAGTCAACCACTTCAGATTACATACCTATACATTGTATATAATAACAGTCTGCAGTCCCAAAATAGTCAAACACTCCAGATTACATACCTATACATCATATTTTATAACAGTCTGCAGTCCCAAACTAGTTAACCACTTCAGATTACATACCTATACATTGTATATAATAACAGTCTGCAGTCCAAAACTAGTCAACGACTCCAGTTTATATACCTATACATTGAATGTAATAACAGTCTGCAGTCCAAAACTAGTCAACCTACCTTACCATTGCATTAACCCTTTTCTTCATAAAGACGCCTTTGGACACCTCTAATATCGAAATCATTAATTCACCATGTATCAGCAATGGGTGAATCATGTTTATATTAACTGACAGAGTGGAAAACAGTGCAGGAAGTGTTCAGATTGCTTGTTACGAGCAATCTGAACTCTTCCTGCACTGTTTTCAAAGGCCTTCTGTGATTAGTGCGGGAAAACACGTATCTATGGAGTAAAGGGTTAAGTCAATCACTGTTTCTGATACAATGTTTGTTAGTTCTAATAAGGTAAAAGAAATGAAACAAGATTAATATGCACCTTATAATTATGATGGTATAAACTGTGTTTATTGGGGCAAAGAAAGATAGAATGAATGAATGAATGGTGTTTTACGGCACGTCGACACATAAATAGGTCATTTTGTGCGCGCAATAAAGAAAGATAGAATAGTAGAGTACCCTAGTGTCATTGTCATATCCCGATAGATCCGTCACTTGTGATCCACTGCCTGCACTGGCACCGAGGCCAACTGGAACAGTAAAGTCATAGGTGAACATAGGTCGGTATTCATTCCTGACTATTTGAATATTCACTGTGAAGGTTACACCTGTTCTAGGTGGAGTCCCACCATCTTGGGTTCCAACAGTCATCTGCAAAATTAGTTTTTGTAATATAATCATGAAATCACATTGATGGTTAGACAAAATTACAACAACAGAACTGTGTTTCTTTGCAAGGCACAGTAAACATAATCATGCTTACAGCACCATAATGTAAACATAATTATGCTTATGGCAATACAATGTAAACATAATCATGCTTACAGCACCATAATGTAAACATAATCATGCTTACAGCACCACAATGTAAACAAAATTATGCTTATGGCAATACAATGTAAACATAATCATGCTTACAGCACCACAATGTAAACAAAATTATGCTAATGGCAATACAATGTAAACATAACCATGCTTATGAAAATGTAATGTAAACTGAATTATGCTTAAGACACCACAATGTAATACATAATTATGCTTATGACAATGCAATGTAAAACATAATCATGCTTATGACAATGCAATGTAAACAAAATTATGCTTATGACAATACAATATAAACCATATCATGCTTATGTCAATGCAATGTCAACATAATAACATAATCATGCTTAAGACACCACAATGTAAACATAATCATGCTAATGTCAATGCAATGTAAATAAAACCATACTTATGGCAATGCAATCATAAACAGAATCATACTCCTTTGGTGGGGCAAAGTAAGAGACTAATGATTATGGTAATGTAAAGAGAGTCATACTTATGACAATGCAATGTAAACAAAAAAATACTTATGGTGAAGCAAAGTAAGAGAATAATGAGTAGGACAATGTAAACAGAAATATGCTTATGGAAATGCAATGTAAACAGAACCATGCTTATGGCAATACAATGTAAACAGAATTATACTTATGATGGTGCAAATTAAGAGAATAATGAGTATGACAATGTAAACAGAAATATGCTTATTGAAATGCAATGTAAACAGAATCATGCTTATGGCAATACAATGTAAACAGAACCTTACTTATGGCAATACAATGTCAACATAACCATACTTATGACAATGCAATGGAAACAGAGCTATACTTATGGTAATACAATGTTAACAGAACCATACTTATGGCAATGCAATGGAAACAGAATCATGCTTACAGCAAGGTAAATTAAGAGACTCACGCTTAAAGTGAAGCAAACTTAGAGAATTATGCTTTGATGAGGCAAAGTAACAGAATCATCATGCTGTTGGCAAGGCAATGTAAGAAAATTGTGCTAATGGCAAGGCAAAGTAAACAATAGAATCATTCATATGGTGAGGCAAAATTGATAAATACACTAATCAATATCACTTAAGGTTTTAGTTGTGCACACTTCTTATATAAACTTACAACATAGTTGTTGTTGTTGTTGTTGTTGTTTCTCAGCAAAGATCCGCTTACTGTAATCTGTCCATTACTTTCAAGTCTGAATGGAATGAGGCTGCTCGAGGAACTTCGCAAGATATACTCAACTCTATTATAAGGACTCTAAAAAAGAAGAAAATCATATTGTTGACACTTCTGTTTGATAGATGACCATGGTGTGCTGAATAAGTCTGTGGTCCAGTTTGTATAGTACTCTAATTAAATGTTTAAGATACATATAAATTACCTTTTTATATCCAATCAAACCAATTCAATAAATTGTATAAAAGAGTGTGGTGATGTAAGTACTGTAAATGTTTATTGAGGAGACAATAAAAACTGTGCTAAAGTGCACACAAGAAGTTGTTTGGGATATTATGGTTATACAACTACTTTATGAGTTTGGTGATGTTCCAATGGCAACTGCAGGCACTAGAGAGCAAACAGGTTCAAATTACGGATTTATTAATGATGTTTTTCAACCAAGCTAATCAATTTAGGTAAGCCTTCCTATTCTGCACTCACTATTCTGTCTCTGTCTTCAGCTCTTAGTATGGTCACTATGTTACCCTGTGGAGCCGTCTCAAACTGTTCTACATTGAGCTCTTGATTCTGACCAAATGCAAGCTCAGGTGAGTAGAAATTACGGATTACATTGACAGTCACTTCGACTGAGTTCTCTTTACTGGGTTGACCACCATCTTGTACTCTAACTGTAAGCTGTAAAAAAAGAGGAACAATTAGTTCTATTGTTCTGGGTTTCATTTCACAAAAAATCACGATGGAAATCAGTCGTAAACGTAAAGTAAGTAACTCATAATATTTTTCATGGTCATCTACATTAATTTAAGATATTCAAAACATACCACTTCATCAAATATTCAATCTGATGTTTGATTAATATTCATTAATTATGAACGATACTTACTTAACATTTACAAACTATTTTTATCGCAAGTATTTTTTACTTACTATTACTTGCTATGTATGAGATTTATTGATTGGTTACACTCATTGAAATATACCAAGTTTTATTACGAATAATTAGTATCACATTCATTAACAAAATGATTCAAATGAGTTGCCAAACATGAATATGAAAGTATGTGATAACAAGTAGACACTCACTGTGTAGACAAGATGTGTTCACTCAAATAGATACTCACTGTGTAGTCAAGATGTGTTCACTCAAATAGATACTCACTGTGTAGTCAAGGGGTGTTTACACACAAGTAAATACTCACTGTGTAGACAAGAGGTGTTTACACACAAGTAGATACATACTGTGTAGTCAAGGAGTGTTTACTCAAGTACAGATACTCACTGTGTAGACAAGGGGTGTTTACACACAAGTAGATACATACTGTGTAGTCAAGGGGTGTTTACACAGAAAAAGATACTCACTGTGTAGACAAGGGGTGTTTACACACAAGTAGATACATACTGTGTAGTCGAGGGGTGTTTACTCAAGTATAGATACTAACTGTGTAGACAAGAGGTTTTTACACACAAGTAGATACATACTGTGTAGTCAACAGGTGTTTACTCAAGTAGATAATCACTGTGTAGACAAGGGGTGTTTACTCAAGTAGATACACACTGTGTAGAAAAGGAGTGTTTACACACAAGTAGATACATACTGTGTAGTCAACAGGTGTTTACTCAAGTAGATACACACTGTGTAGACAAGGGGTGTTTACTCAAGTAGATACACACTGTGTAGACAAGGAGTGTTTACTCAAGTATAGATACTCACTGTGTAGACAAAGAGTGTTTATTCAAGTAGATACTCACTGTGTAGACAAAGAGTGTTTACTAAAGTAAATACTCACTGTGTAGACAAGGAGTGTTTACCCAAGTATAGATACTCACTGTGTAGACAAGGAGTGTTTACTCAAATATAGATACTCACTGTGTAGACAAAGAGTGTTTATTCAAGTAGATACTCACTGTGTAGACAAGGAGTGTTTACTAAAGTAAATACTCACTGTGTAGACAAGGAGTGTTTACCCAAGTATAGGTACTCACTTTGTAGACAAGGAGTGTTAATTTAAGTTGATACTCACTGTGTAGACAAGGAGTGTTTACTCAAGTATAGATACTCACTGTGTAGACAAGGAGTGTTTACTCAAGTAGATACTCACTGTGTAGACAAAGAGTGTTTATTCAAGTAGATACTTGCTGTGTAGACAATGGGTGTTTACTCAAGTATAGATACTCACTGTGTAAACAAGGAGTGTTCATTCAAGTAAAGATACTCACTGTGTGGACAAGGGGTGTTTACTCAAGTACAAACACTGTATAGACATGTGGTGTTTATTTGAGTAGATACTCACTTTGATACTTAAGACAATAAAAAAAAAGCCGTTAACTCAAATTGATACTCACAATATATACAAGGGATGGATACTTACGGTATAGACAAGGGGTGTTTCATTTAGAATGGACTTCTTCAATCTGATGACTCCAGTGACAGCATTTATAGAAAAAGTATCCATTGCTTTAACATCACTGACGAGTGAATATGTCAATGTGCTGAATGGAACCTGGTAATGAAAGAGGGTTATAAATATTATAAAGAATCATGTTAAATCAGTTTTTAATGTACCAGTACACCTTTTGCAGATAGCATATTAAATTCTAACCCTTTTCCAAAACTGATGTAAAATGGAAACAGAAGATTTAGTTCTATAACTGTAGTTTTAGATTCTTTTTCGAAAATCAAGATTAATATCTATATTTTTTTTATATAAAATACAAACCCTTGTATCTAGATCTTGTGCATCAACATCAAACACAGTTTCGCTTATTGTATGATTCTCATTAATGGTAACCTCATAATTGGCATTTTGAAATGTTGGCGGAGAGAGGTTGTTCCTGAATACAGTCACTGTGCATGTAATCGGGGAAGAAGTTTTTTCACCATCAGTAGCAAACACATTGAACTGAAATGAAAAATACACATTTAATTAACTACATCACAAGTGATACCTCCTCTTGACTTCAGAAAACATAAAATGTTAAAGAGATTGTCCAAAATCTTACTTTATGTTACTACAGTCGAATGTTCATAAAGATACAATGATAAATGATGGTGTTGGAAGAGACACAACATACAATATTTGTCAATTTATGACTGATTGTAACTGATAATGGAAGGAGCTATTATTTGATTTGGTCAATTCAAGAACTTGTTCGAGACATTACGGTAATGTACATGTAACTACTGTGTATTGTTTAAGACATTATGGTAATGTATATGTAACTACTGTGTATTGTTAAGATGAATGGAGATTATTATCAAGAAATAAACAGTTATGTTGAGAAAACACCCCAAAATGAACAATTAAGTTCAGATTAGGATAAAAAAAAGAAACAATTATTTTGAGGAAATGATTTATCCTTTAACCATGGACGTAAGGAAATGAAATTTTACCGAATATGATGTTCTGCGCGAAGAATCCCGAGTTAACCTCTTATCAAGACTAATTTCTCCGCGTCCGGTATTTGTGCTCTTGCTTATGGAGAAGTAGTCATCATCTCCATCATTAGATGAAAGGTAGTATTCCACAGTGTTGAATCGAGTCTGAAAGAGATTTAGTATAGCATTAAGATAACAAATAATATAAATTGTGTTACACATAGAATGAACCTGTTGTTTGCGGGGTTGCCCATGTCAGCCACAGCTTGTTTTTGATTTTGTGATCATCATTATGAGGAAAAACGTAGAACATGTATCAGTTGATGATATTTTTAGTGATAAAATAAGAATGTTTTTATTTTTCATTTTAACAAAATATTCAATGATTTTCTTTTGTTATTTTTGTCAATCATAAAAACCAATATTCCTGTTCATGCCAACATTTAATGTGATTAAATGCAATTTTAAAGAGATCATTTTATTGCATATAATCCTTTGGTTGAGGTCAAATTTGAGTTGAAAGGTTATTTACAGAAATATTTTCGTTAGAGTTTAAATAAGAACTGAAAAATTATAATTTGTAGAAACACTGCCATTTTGAAGTCAAAAGGTTATTGCTTATTGAAATCCTATTCTTTGGTTGATGTCAAATAAAAGCAGAAAGGTTATTACTAATACCATCTTGGCAAAAAAACAGTTACAAATTCCCCTAGTAGATGCAACTACAGGTAAAACCCAATTTCTCCAAAGCAGCAACATAATCTTTATTCCTGTTTTTCATAATAGGAGATAAATGACCTTGTATTAAGTGATCCATTGCTCTGGAGTTTTCCCATCATTGTACTTCATTGCTATATGGCTTTTAAATACAGGTCTTATACACAAAGTGTATAAACCAGTTTGGCTTACCTTTACATCAGTATCTGTGGCCATAACTGTTGTAAACACTTCACCCACAGTATATTCCTCTGACAAATCAGCTGTGCAATTAGTCAGACCAAACGATGGCACCTTCAAATTCTGATTAATGTTGATTGTCAACTCCTCACTTGAAAACTTTGCTGGTATTCCGCCATCTTCAACCTTAACTCTTATCTGAAAACATAAAAATGTATAAACCTGTATGTAAACTTACCCTATACATCAAACATGGTTGTGATCATTTAAAGACAGGTGTCTGACTCTTTGATCATTTAGTGTGCACAAACAAGGTTGGTTACAAGGCTTGGCATAACCTACAAGGAACCGTCTACTAAAAGGCTTGCCACAGCTTACAAGCTACAGTGTTTGTTTACGTAGAATATTATATTTTCTAAAATATGTTGCATGTTACAAAACAAATTTGCTTACCGTAAACTTGTCTTCCTCTTGTAGATACAGTGGTTGTCTAACTGTGACTACTCCATTAGAAGTGTTCAAGGAGAAATAGTTGCTAACATCTTCACCACTCAATACCAGACTTTCCTGACCAAATATACTCTGAAATGTGTATAATGAAATGTTTTAAAACAAGAGTATTACTGGTAAGTATCGCATGCCCCCAAAACAGTCTGTGAAAATAATGATATATTTAATAATATGTAGCAATGTATCTATGAATATCAAGAGTCATAGACTGACGTTACAGACTAGACATGAAATTTCATGGCTTTTTTTACATTAAAGAGTGACCTTCACCTTTGTGTAAACTTGACCTATACATCTAATGTAAATGTCTTGATATTTCTACAGGTAAATGTAGGTGACACATCATCATGACATGTTGACCACTTGTGTCAAGCTATTTTAGAATCCCTCCATGTAAAACAAAGTTACAGACCAGATATGAAATATCAAACAAATTGAGAGTGTGACCTTGACCTCTGGGTCTTACACGTGACACTTTGTCATGTCATGTTGATCAAATGAGCCAAGTGGTTTTGAAATCTATCTATGTATGATGAAGTTATAGACTGGACTTGAAATCTCAAAGAGACTTAAAGTGTTGTTGAACAGACTCAAAAAAGACAATTTTTCTTGTTATTTAAAAAAGAAACTTAATCAACCATAAACAACAAAACTTTATAAGTGTATCTGAACCAGTGGATGCTCCCCAACAAGTACTTGATCGAGTAGCTAACCTCCCTTTCATAATGTTGAAGTAGTCTTGATCGTATGCGACGTTTGCTTTTCTAAAAGACAAATGTCTTGACAAGTTTGGTCGAGAATAAAAATAATTTTTATTTAGCAAAGTCGAATAACATTTTTTGATTGGTTGATTCAAACAATTGGACTACCTAGGAGATTTCTATAGTTTTTCAAAAGAGTATCATTTGGTTATTTATTTCTATATTCATTATTGTTTTTAGTATTAGATATTTTCTATTGCAAAGATCTTGTAGAAGATAAGTGCCATGAATTCCGTCTGAATAAATATTTTTAAATTTTATTATAACAACCATTGCAGAGGTGTGTCCATTGAAGAGGTGTGTTGTTTTTAGCCAATCAGATCTTACTTCCCAATCCAAACATTTCTTCTGCACAACTTGTCAAGACCTTTGTCTTTAAGAAAAGCAAGCGTCACATATGATCAAGACTAACTGTTGAAGATATACTTTCAAGACAAGTAAAATGAGGTGGGTAATTCTGTTATTTTTTAAGACAGTAATATTACACATTGCCCTTCATCCATGTTTAACATTCTCTTTTATACTTTTGGTGATATGCACTTGGCAAGCATATTTAATCTAAAAAAAGGGTAACAAAGAGGAGATATTTAGAGTTGTTTTTTCTCCCTGTACTTCCACACATTTCCCGCTATCCATGTTAGATAATTGAGCTATCCACGTTTCAAGTCAAGTTAGATTCCCTTACACACTTTTGCAGATATGATCCAGACAAGTAAAAATAACAAAAAAATATTAATAAAAACTAAAGCGTAAAAGGGGTGACACTTCTGTCATTATTCAAGACAGAGTTATGGGTCTTTTGTTCACATTGCCCCTATTCAAGTTTGAAGTGTCATTGACTTTCTGAAACTAACAGTCAAGTTGCAAACAGCTGCCAACTTTTTGACCAGAACAGTCAAGTTGTGAACAGCTGCCAACTTTCTAACCAGAAAAGTCAAGTTGTAAACAGCTCTCAGTTTTCTGACCATAACAGTAAAGTTGTAAACAGATGTCAGCTTTCTGACCATAACAGCAAAGTTGTAAACAGATGTCAGCTTTCTGACCATAACAGTAAAGTTGTAAACAGATGTCAGTTTTATGACCATAACAGCAAAGTTGTAAACAGGTGTTAGCTTTCTGACCAGAACAGCAAAGTTGTAAACAGCTGTCAGCTTTCTGACCTTAACAGTAAAGTTGTAAACAGCTATCAGCCTTTATTCCATTAAAGTTAAGTGGTCAACAGCTGCAATTTTTTTTTCATCAGACCAGTAAAGTTGTAAACAGATGTCAGCTCTCTGATCAGAACAGTAAAGTTGTAAACAGCTGTCAGTTTTCTGAACAGAAGAGTAAAGTTGTAAACAGCCATCAGCCTTTTTCCATAAAAATATTCAAAACTGTCTCTTACATCTACGTCTGTGTCGGTGTACAAAAACTGATGAATGGGCTGATTAATGGCAATGTCCTCATCAATTGTAACAGATGAACTGCTGGTAAACGTTGGTGTAATAATATTTCTGTATACACCGACCCTCACAAGGAGAGTTTGGGCTGATGTTAACTTGGGCGAAACATCATTATATGCCTCAATCTCAAGCTGAAATAAAAACAAAAATAAAAATAAGAAATACTGTTGCAAAATAAAACAACTTGTTTAAGTTTAACTTGCCTATAAATTAACTGGGGTATATAAAGTTTAACTTGCCTATAAATTAACTGGGGTATATAAAGTTTAACATGTCTATAAATTAACTGGGGTATATAAAGTTTAACATGTCTATATATTAACTGGGGTATATAAAGTTTAACATGTCTATATATTAACCAAGGTATATAAAGTTTAACTTGCTTATATATTAACAAGGGTAATAAAGTTAAAAACAGGCAGAGAGGGGGGGGGATGTCTGGGCAGAAATATATCAATCTGAATAAATTTTTCAACAGCTCATATAAATACCTAATCACAGTTTGGGAATCCAAAGTACATAACATACTAAATTCAAAAGTTGTTTTTTTCTAAAGCAACATAAACAGAAATAAATAGAGCCAACATTTGGTTAAAATTTAACATAAGACATAAAAAAAATAAGAATCTTAATACAAAAGTGGATGTAATGTCTATATATACATGTACAACTTGTACCTAAACTTTAACATACAGTTATAAGCCCAATTTCTCCTTTTCAATCTGATATTTCACTCTGAACTTAAATATAATAACCGGTTAATAGTATAAAAAAAAATTGAAGTATAAGCAAACACCTTTGTGCCAAGTAACATTTATATAACTGTAAGTATACATGTAGTTGATCACAACTTGACACCAAAACTTTGTCACAGAGTTTAAAGTACAAAATATGATCTTTTTGCAATGCAATATGACCTTGACATTCAATCCCAATCTGTTACATTCTGTCTCAGAGTATAGCATGCACACTTATACCAAGTTTCAGTCATATAACAGCAAGCAATGCACACTTATACCAAGTTTCAGTCATATAACAGCAAGCAATGCACACTTATACCAAGTTTCAGTCATGTAACAGCAAGCAATGCACACTTATACCAAGTTTCAGTCATGTAACAGCAAGCAATGCACACTTATACCAAGTTTCAGTCATATAACAGCAAGCAATGCACACTTATACCAAGTTTCAGTCATATAACAGCAAGCAATGCACACTTATACCAAGTTTCAGTCATGTAACAGCAAGCAATGCACACTTATACCAAGTTTCAGTCATGTAACAGCAAGCAATGCACACTTATACCAAGTTTCAGTCATGTAACAGCAAGCAATGCACACTTATACCAAGTTTCAGTCATGTAACAGCAAGCAATGCACACTTATACCAAGTTTCAGTCATGTAACAGCAAGCAATGCACACTTATACCAAGTTTCAGTCATGTAACAGCAAGCAATGCACACTTATACCAAGTTTCAGTCATGTAACAGCAAGCAATGCACACTTATCAACAACTTGCAGCAAAACTTTAACACAAATTAAGTTTATGACAAAATACAACTTTTCATCGTACAATACAACCTTTACTTTGAATTTAGGAGCCAGATATGTTACATACCACCTCAGAGTATAAGCATGTACATTCATGTCAAGTTCCAAGTATATAACTGCATTTGTCATGGTAAACCAGATATCTAAGGTCGTTAATTTGAATTTTAAAAGGAGGGTAAAGAAAATCATTTATCAATATATCATCTTTGAAGTTGTTTTGGATCATAAGAAGAAACAATCTTAATAACCATGCGTTCTGTTCAAACTGTTGACAAAATTAAATCATAAAACTACTTACATCATAAAACAGGGTTTTGTCCTCGTCCAAATACAAATAGTTCCTCACGGTGATATTTCCAGTTTCTGGATGCACATCAAAATATTCCAACGCTTTACTGTTTCCTATCAGTTTGTAACGCACCACATTATAAGGGGCCTGAAAATGACATATTTGAAGCACAAGAAATGATATCTCTCTTCTATAATGCATATAGTATGTACAATGTTTGATTAAATGTTTTTATTTAAGGTTATTTTGTCATTTGTTTACTGATAATGCATATTTATTTTAAATTTTAGCAAACAGAACAGTAACAGTTATGTACAAAGTGATCCCTTTTTAACTGCCATGCTTTATCCTGATACTTGCACACCCTAATGCAGTAACACGAGTAATATAATATCAAGCTTTCAATACTGTTTTGCAATAAATTATTAGTACTTAGCTGTACTTGCACACATATAATATCGATGAAAATACATCAATACTTAAGTTGTGCAAAATATAACAATGTACTTGCATAAATATGGATTTTATTAAATTTGTCAACTTCTGGATAACCACGCAAAAGAATAAAATTAAAATACCCCTATATGTATACAGACCACCAAGAAAATATCAAATTGTAATTTTTTAGGGAAATAGAAAAACGAAACTAGCTTGAATCCACAATTCGTTTTATGAAAACTAGTAATAAATTGCTTCAGCTAATGCTTAAGGGTTAATCTCTCCATATAGTTATATGCTCACAGGTGCAAAGGTTGTTTTGACGAGTAAACAATATTGTTGGATGGGACAACTTACCGCTGAATCAGCATCTGTGGCACTAACAGTTCCAACCACACTCCCAATGTCTATTATCTCTGATTTTCTTATACTGTCAACTGTGTCAAACACTGGTGGAAAGAGGTTTCGTCGGACGTTTATTACAACAATTGTCTCGTTCTCCTTACTCGGACTACCATTATCATAGGCAATAACAGTAACCTGAAATTAAATATTGGGTGATATGTGATAAAAATCATGATGTTGGCTGGATGAAATAATTTGATAAAAAGGCTGTTGAGTGAATAAAGGAATAACGTCCGAGGCTACAAGCCTAACAGCAGTATACGCATGTTCAACCCTCCTGCAATAAATATCACCTACAGGTGTCTCAGTGCTCCAGATAAGCTGCATATTTGCATATTTCACTCAAATAAATTCATGGAAAACGCAAACAGTAATTATAAGAATTTACTCAATTATTTTAATTTTGGAGAGTTTTCACACTATTCAGTCAATTCTTATCTGGGGCACTGGATGTCTGTTTGAATATTTGGTGTAATTTTCATGCCAGATGATCAGTTAACCATAAAACTCTTTCTTGGGATCCTGGAAGATTAACAAGTACTCAATCACACCCATCTCTGCCAATAATTGATAACTTCCTCACTTGAATCAGCAATGAGAGAGGAACATTAATAAGATGCAATGTCAGACTTTAATCATCACGAAGACTGTGGCCAGCTGGGGATTCAAACTCAAGGCTACAGGATCGATTGTCAGGCACACTACAGACTGAGCTAACCTGACCTGGCTATCTATATATAGGCATAGAAACTGCAAACCCCCTTGTTTGGATGGCCTTCATCGGACCTATGAAATCACCAAACAGTAAGTAATTTGTAGTGGAACAACAAACCTGCACAATATTTAAATGATAAGTTTTTATCTCAAATGTTTGTAAATTCAGAAAGCAAAGGCCTGAGGGGCCAGCAGGAAGGCTTGCTACTTGAGAAAAATCATTGTTTAGATTATATGATTTAGGAAATTGAAAAGCATGTCAAGGATTCAACCATCAAGATTGTATACATGGATGTCATATAAAGAGGCCATCAACGTGCATGCGATGTCAGATATCGAAGACAAAAATATTTACTTACTTCAAACCTTGTAACAGATTCCACAGCGGCATCCTGGAGGTTTCCTGTTAGAGTGATATCCCCATTGGCATCAATGGCAAAATAGTTGTCAGTATTTCCACTGCTCTTCAGCTTGTACATAACATTATTGAAATTGTCACTGTCTACTGCATTAGTGTCTACGATTATATTCAGACCGTTCGGTTCGAGATAGTTTATAGTCGCAGCATACGGATAGGAATTTCTTACTGTACTTGTGAACTGTGGTGCAGCCAGGTTACGTAAAACAATGATAGTTATGTTGGCTGTATTACTTGATACACGACCACCACCATCAACTGCTTCTACATTCACCTAGGAAAAATTAAGAAAACAGTTAAATAAATTACTTCATAAATAACCCATTTCACAAAACTTTAAACTCTTACTTGAAACTTTCATTAACAAGAGTTGTCACATGTGAAATTTTATTCATATCCAATGAGTGGTTGCATAGATATCTTACCTGATAAAAAACTTTAACCTGAAAAATTAAGTCCAATAAGGGCCATAACTCTGCCAAAAATGCAATCCAAAGTTATGGTTCTTGTCTCTGTGTGTTCCATTGATGATGGTGAACACATGGGCAGTTTCATTCATTTCGAATGAGTGGTTGCATATATCTTAAACTTAAACACAACTAAACGCAAATCGTTTAACCTGTGTGTCTAAGTCCAAAAAGGGCCATAACTCTGCCAAAATGCAATCCAGAGTTATGGTTCTAAAACTGTGTGTTCCATTGATGATGGTGAGCTAATAAAAATGGTGTCATTTATTTGATTTCATATATATATATATATATATATATATAATATAAAATCTCTTGTGGGGCTCTATAAAAATGCAGGATCTGCATAACACCCTACACAGGTTGAACCCCTTAATAACTAAATTTAAGCATATATTTTCATAAAATAATATTCAAGACATGACGAATAATTGGGCATACACGAATATTGGAAACCTGTTGAATAAAGCCTGGTTGTTCACAAATATACATCTCCATATATATATATATGTATCATTCATTGTAAATGTGCATTCGAAAAGATCCAAAAAATCAGAATTTTTATTGTTGTGATTTCAATTATTTCCCTTTATGAAATAAATCCATATGATTTCACTGTATCAAGCTTCATGATCCAACAGGTTTTTCTAAATCTGTCCTTCACATAGCATGTAAGTAGTCATAAATCCTAAACTGGATCTTACTCATATAAAGCTATCAGTTCATGTCTGTAAATTGTCTGTCCATTCCAGATGTGTTGCATGTAAAACCATAGTATATAAATCATGGATGACACCAATGATATTGGTTTGGTAAATGCATTGACATTGTGTCCATGGTTTGCATTGTAGTTAGGCGTGATTGCCATTATAAGTCTGGTCTGTACATTTTTGCCTGGTTGTTCACAAATAATTATCTCCATTAATATATATATCATGCATTGTGAATGTGCATCTGAAAAGACCACAAAAATCGAAAATTCCATTGTTGTGATTTCAATTATATAATATCTTTATATAATAATATCAGTGTGACCTTGACATCAATGATGTGGATACACATGTCAGATTCAACACATCGCCTCACATTGATGTGTAAATGTGACAGGTTATTTTGAAATCCTACCATGCATACCAGAGTTATGGGGCAAACACGTTTTTTAGACAGATAGACTGATGGATCTGAGGCAAAATAACTATGATAATGATAACGAGGTATGCAAGATATTTCAAATATGACAATAATTTACCATGCTTGTTAATTAATCTGTCAATTGCACTGCACTGTACAAATACGGTCTGGTTACAATATTTTTATTTTCAGTCAGAAAATATTTCAATACATAAAATCAAAATTTGAAAATGAGAAGAAAAAAAATGAAAACTGTATACAAGACTTAGCTTCATGCTTATTTCAATATGGTTTAAATCAGAAACAACAAATATTTTTAAACAATTGTATTTTTCACTTATTTTACGAAACATAATAAGGTATCTTTAAATGCCTTTATTTGTTAATAATATATTTTTTTTTACCTGGAAACTATCCACGGTTTCTCCAATCAAAGTTTTCCGTGTTTTCACATCACCATTATTTGTCACAAGGAACTGTTCCTTGGCTGCTGTTGATGTACTATCAGCTATTCGAAATGTGAAGTCACCAAATGGAATCTGAAAACATATTTTTTTCTCCTATCATTCTCATTGAAGATTACTGTCAATTACACAATACATTAAAAAACACACCGGATTATTTCAATGACTTCAAGCAAAATGCTGGTATGTAACATCGCATACTCATTACAACTACATTACTAGAAATGTGTCCATAGCACATGGATGTCCCTGCTATATGTTTGTAAAATTTACCAAATATCAAGTTGTAAAGGGGCAATAAAAACTCTTAGATTACTTGTGTGGTTAAAAGCCACATAATCTTTTTTCAACTGTCCAAAGAAATTACAAACCCTAAACCCAAGACACCTAAAAATTGACATAAGAACAACATTTCCAGTTAAACTGTTTTTTTTAACAGAAACATTTGTTGTGAATTAAGCTGATAAAGCATTCTATGGCTAAATTGATGTTTTAGAAGGTTTCTTTCTGTTCGTAATCCGTAGTCATTAAACACAAGATATTGGCTAAAACAGATGGACAGGGATAACACATAATGCCCATTCTTCAAATGATGTGTGGGCATACATTTTCACAACCAGTCAAGTAAATCTACAGTTAATTGGTTACAGACCACTAACTACAGATTGTACCAGCCACTTATTCAGGGAAAAGGCTTTGTGTAAATAAAAATAAATGCTCCAAAGAACATTCATATAAGTAAAATGCTCCAATGAACATTCCTCTCCATAAAAATGCTCCAAAGAACATTAATCTTGGTGTAAATGCTCTGAAGAAAATTCATCTCAGTGCAAATGCTCCAAAGAAAATTCATATCAGTGTAAATGCTTCAAAGAACATTCATCTCTATATAAATGCTCCAAAGAACATTCACCTTCGTGTAAATGCTCCAAAGAATATTCATCTCAGTGTAAATGCTCCAAAGGACATTTATATCAGTGTAAATGCTCCAATGAACATTCATCTCCATAAAAATGCTCCAAAAAACATTCATGTTGGTGCAAATTCTCTGACGTTTTCATCTCAGTGCAAATACTTCAAAGAACATTCATCTCCATATAAATGCTCCAAAGTGCATTCGTCTTGGTGTAAATGCTCCTAAGAACATTCATATCAGTGTAAATGCTCCAAAGGACATTCATCTCAGTGTAAATGCTCCAAAGGACATTCATCTCAGTGTAAATTCCCAAAAGAGCATTCATCTCAGTATTAATGCTCCAAGGAATATTCATCTTGGTGTAAATGCTCCAAAGAACATTAATCTCAGTGCAAATGCTCCAAAGAACATTCATATCAGTGTCAATTCCCCAAAGAATATTTATCTCAGTGAAAATGCTCCAAATAACATTCAAATCAGTGTAAATTCCTCAAAGAACATTCATCTCAGTGTAAATGCTCCAAAGAACAGTCATCTAAGTGTAAATGCTCCAAAAAAACATTCATCTTGGTGTAAATGCTCCAAAGAACATTCATATCAGTGTAAATGCTTCAACAAATATTCATCTCAGTGCAAATGCTCCAAAGAACAATCATATCAGTGTAAATTCCCCAAAGAACATTCATCTCAGTGTAAATGCTCCAAAGAACATTCATATCAGTGTAAATTCCCCAAAGAACATTCGTCTCAGTGTAAATGCTCCAAAGAACATTCATAGCAGTGTAAATTCCCCAAAGAACACTCATGTCAATGTAAATGCTCCAAAAAACATTCATAGCAGTGTAAATTCCCCAAAGAACATTCATCTCGGTCTAAATGCTCCAAAGAACATTCATCTTGGTGTAAATGCTCCAAAGAACATTCATCTTGGTGTAAATGCTCCAAAGAACATTCATCTCAGTGTAAATGCTCCAAAGAACATTCATCTCAGTGTAAAAGCTCCAAAGAACAGTCATCTCAGTGTAAATGCTCCAAAAAACATTCATCTCGGTGTAAATGCTCCAAAGAACATTCATCTCAGTGTAAATTCCCAAAAGAACATTCATCAAAGTATAATTGATCCAAAGAACATTCATCTTGGTGTAAATGCTCCAAAGAACATTCGTCTTGGTGTAAATTCCCCAAAGAACATTCATGTTGGTGTATATTCTCCAAAGAACATTCATATCAGTGTAAATGCTCCAAAGAACATTCATCTTGATGTAAATGCTCCAAAGAACATTTATATCAGTGTAAATGCTCCAAAGAATATTCATCTTGGTGTAAATGATCCAAAGAACATGCATATCAGTGTAAATTCCCCAAAGAACATTCATCTTGGTGTAAATGCTCCTAAGAACATTCATCTTAGTGTAAATGCTCCAAAGAATAGTCAGCTCAGTGTAAATGCTCCAAAGAACATTTTTATCAGTGTAAATGCCCCAAAGAATAGTCATCTCAGTGTAAATGCTCCATGAACATTCATATCAGTGTAAATGCTCCAAAGACAGTCATCTAAGTGTAAATGCTACAAAGAACATTCATCTTGGTGTAAATACTCCAAAGAACATTCATCTCAGTGTAAATGCTCCAAAGAACATTCATATCAGTGTATTTATTTTGTACACTTCACCAGTCTTTTTTCATTTATCACATTTTCTATCATTAAAAGTTACAATCACATATATCTTTCTCTATTCATTTGTAAACAAAAACAGACTTACACTTGAGTCTAAATCCCGTGCTGTTACGTTGATAATGACAAAATTTGTGTCTATATTCTCGAGAACATATCTTGTAACACTGAACGGAGATGGATAGGTGATCTCTGGAGGGTAAAGATTATTGTCCACATTAATGGTCAGAACACCATATGCACATCTGGGGTTTTTTGCCTGATCACATGCAGTCATTCCTAGCTGTAACACAAAACATAATACTTTTAGTAAATGTAGTTACTTTTTGAAAAAACCATAACACTCGTAATCAAAGAGAACACTATGTGTCCATAGATATTAATAATATTAATAACACAGAAAAATTGAGGGGGGAGCTCAGGCAAGTAAAAAAATCATTAGAATACAAGAAACTTGCATGGGTTGAAGGTTCAGATAAAAAATTCCCTTCCGAAGAATAACTGTTCTTGAGAGCCAACTTCGCATGAAAACAGTTATGCCAAGGGATGGAATGTTTTGTCTGAACAAAAAAAAACCTTTAAGATTATTTTTCTTGCATATCAAACACATTGAATATTATTTTAATTTAAATTATTAGTAAAGCTTACCATAATGACTTCATATTTACTATATTACGTTTTGTAATATGTCATGTAATAAATTGTGATAACACAGCAGGATAGGACGAGTACATGGAGGGGGTTAACTTAGGATGAACATTCTGTACCCAGGAAAATACATGGAAATCCTTGTTTGGTTTGCAAGAATCAATTACTCCACTATAACTATAATGGGTCGGTAGTTTACATTATTGTCATTTCTTATAACCATTTAGACAGTGATAAAAAAAGTTATATGACACGATGCTTTACCTTATAATTTGCAAGTCCACTTTGGATATTTCCGACAACCACCAGTAGGCCACTTCCATCACTCTGTTTATTTATTTGAAAGTAATTCTTGCCTTCACCGGATATAATTGCATAGTTGAGATTTTGGAATATAAACTGAAATATAAAATAACTGTTAAAAAGTAATTTATTACATGTTTATTTTTAAAAAAATGATTTCATATATTCGTATTCAGCAAATATTATTATGTATTACTAATATGTTTATATCAAATTCTGTTAATTACAATCATGCATGTTAAAAATAACAAGAGGCCAAAGAGGGCCTGAAGATGCTCTACTGACTCAGTGGCCTTAGCAATTTTTGAAATTTTACAATATTTACCCTCTTTGGGGGTCCTCTTAACAACTTATGGATAAATACCTCCACCACACCTATACTGGTCAAAACGTTAATTGCTATGAAAAGGAATAACTTTAAATTCCCATACCATTCATCTGTAAAACAAATATAGTCCCCTGTACAGAACCCTTATACAACTCAGCCCCTTGATTTGTCAGAACTTCAATCACCCTCTCTTAGGGATTTGTTATGAGCAGAAATGCTTTAGAATTTAAAATAAGATTTTTTGTACACATGAATGCGAAAATGAAAAAAAAATCAAGTTTTCCCTATAATATTCCGCCCCCCCCCCCCCTCTTATAGAAATTCAATCCTCTTTACTGAACAAATCAAATTTATTGCTATTAGACAATGCTTTAGATTTCAAATTTAACAACATATTTACACAAATGGAAGAAAAAATGAGAAGTTTCCATTTTCCCATAGTATTCCTATGTAAAACTCAAAGACCTCCCTTTGCCCCTTGATTTGTACAAACTTAAAACTCTTAATCATAAGGATAATTTACATCAAATATGAACAAACTTCACTGACCAGTTGTTGAGAATAAGATTTATGATAATGTTCAATTTTTACCATTTTTTGACACCCACCCTGCCCCTTTTAGATAGTCAATCCTTCGTATCTAACAAAACCTTATTTGTTATGACTAGAAGATGCTTCAAAACTCAAATTAAATAAAAAAAGTCATGAATGAAAAAAAAAAAAGAGAATTTTCCGTTTTCCAATAGTATTCCTATATAAAACTCAAAGCCCCCTTACAGGGCCCTATAAATACAAGACCCTTGATTTGTACAAACTTTAAACCCATACTCATTGGGAAAATCTATATCAAATACCATCAAATTTGACTGATTGGTTGTTGAGAAGAAGATTTTTGAAAATTTTCTATTTTAACCCTTTTTTTACCCACCATGGCCCCTTATTAAAAGTCAATTCTCCTTATTGAACCAAATCTTATTTCCTATAACTAGATGATACTTCAGAACTCAAACTGAATAATAATTTTGTCTAAATAGATGAAAGAATGTGAATTTTCTGCTTTCCCATAGTATCCCTATGTAAAATTCTAAGTCCCCTTACAGGGCCCCTATAAATATTAGCCCCTAAATTCTTATCTGCAATCAAACCCCTACACATTGGGATAATTTATGCCAAATATGAACAAATCTGTCTTACTGGTTCTTTAGAAAACGATTTTGTAATTCCCAATTTTACCCTTTTGGGGCCCCTCCTGACCCCTTAAGACGTTGGAACCCAGTTATTTTTACAAATGTGGACCTTTTTGATCAAACAATGCTTCTGTGAAAATCGAATAAGCCCTTCTGACCATTGTTCTGTAAAGCTAAAAATGAGGTTGGTCATTGAAGAGAATGAATGGAGGCAGTCTATTTAAAAATGTATTTATAAATAGAATAGAAACATTCAACAGTGGTAGATATTCATGAAATATAAGCCTGAATACCCACATGTCAAGTAAGAGTGAACTCAAGAGTGGTAGATATTCATGAAATATAAGCCTGAATACCCACATGTCAAGTAAGAGTGAACTCCAGAGTGGTAGATATTCATGAAATATAAGCCTGAATACCCACATGTCAAGTAAGAGTGAACTCATGAGTGGTCGATATTCATGAAATATAAGCCTGAATACCCACATGTCAAGTAAGAGTGAACTCCAGAGTGGTCGATATTCATGAAATATAAGCCTGAATACCCACATGTCAAGTAAGACTGAACTCCAGAGTGGTATACATTCATGAAATATAAGCCTGAATACCCACATGTCAAGTAAGACTGAACTCCAGAGTGGTTTATATTCATGAAATATAAGCCTGAATACCCACATGTCAAGAAAGAGTGAACTCCAGAGTGGTATACATTCATAAAATATAAGCCTGAATACCCACATGTCAAGTAAGACTGAACTCCAGAGTGGTAGATATTCATGAAGTTACAAAATTCTATATGGCTATGACGTTGCATCATAAATGTAAACATAAACTGTCATATACCTTTTCAATAGGATCATCTTCATCTGTAGCAAACACAGTAAACACAGAGCTGCCTGGCTGTGCATTTTTGGATAGTTGTGTCTCTGCATCCAAGTTACTTATAACCGGATCAAATAAGTTGCGTAAAACTGTTATATCATATGTCTTGAAATTTTGAGATGTTAATCGTGGATCACCAAGGTCACGTGCTTTCACAGTCAGCTGAAATTGTTAAAAACATCAAAGGTTAAACAAGAGTACTGGTGCAGCATGTTTGAGCTGAATAAATCTTTAATATAAGGTTCTGAAAAAAAAAAATCAAAATTTTATTAAAATCTCATAATCAAAATTTTTTTTTGGAATATTTAATTTTCCAAAACCAATGAAGCAATTTTGAAATACAAAGTTCCTTATTTACCACTAAAAGCACTGTTTAATTAATACATAAGTCATGTTTACAAAATCATATTTACAAAACAAGCCCCCTGAACAACATATATTTAAATATATATACATGTAGTACAATAAAATATTTTTTTGGCAACGCATGTTCAGAAAGTTTATTTTTGATCAGGTTTTATCTTGTATTTTTATAATAAGGCAATAAAGGTACATTTATTTCATAATTTCTGTAAATTTTAATTTTTGTGACATTTTTTTTTTAATGATACACAAAACAAGTAGCTCTACTTACTGTGTATACGGTATCTGTCTGGAAATTGCCAGTAAGTCTGTCTGCAACGTAGATCTGACCCAAATTGTCAATGTTAAATAATGAAACTCCAGTGGACGGTACAATGTTTTCAATGAAGAATGTCACCTCATTGGAAGGACTCTGCAAAAAGGAAACCAGGACTGTTAATAAACAATGCAGTTATCACTATTTAATTTTGAAAGAGTAAAACAATTATCAGTATAACCTAAATATGTAGTATGAACACTCAACACAGAAATCATTCCAACCAAAAAATAATACAAACTTGCAGAGGAACATCTAGGGAACATACATTCTATTAAGTTGAGTGTTTTCTGAGATTGTTTAGTTTTTCTCCAATCTAAAAGCATAATTATCATGGTGGCCATGCTGTCATTTCTTTTAGCATAAAAAACTAACTAGTAGAACATAGCTTGGGTACATTAAACAGCAATGATATTAGAGCATGTTGATTGGTCAGTTGCTTCAACAAAGGTTGAATGATGTCACAGTTTAGTATTCAATAGCTTTAACTGAGGGACAGGCATGGAATTCCCTACTTTTTCTTTGGGAGAATAAGACCTTATTCTTGAGATAATAGGGACTGGGATAGATTAATAAAACACAAACAAGTTTGGTTCAATATTTGTTCATTTGGCTCTTTCTTTTTGCATAAGATTATCAAAATTTCAGCCAATCAAAAAGGCATCATTAACTTTGATGATCGTGTGGATTTTATGATCTGTTTGAAAAACACAAACTTTATAGAACTGTTTAAGGAATATTCCTGCTAAGATTAGTTCTATTAGGTTCCATGATTTTGATTTCACTAAATTCAACAAAAAAAGGAATATTTCAGTAGAATTTGGTTCAATTTTGTTCATTTTTTTTTTAAAGTAAAGATGTGTTAAATTTCAGCCAATCAAGAGAGAAAGCTGCCATAGTAAATTTCAAGATAGAAAAAACAACTTTGTAGAGAACTACTAAAGGAACTGGTTCAAACTTTGTGTTTTTGTTCTATTAACGCATGGCATTTTTTGTTTTACTATTTTGTCATTTTTATGCCATCTAGGGCTAACAGACAATCAGTTTACATGACCACTTGTTCCTGGTATCCTGGCAGGTTAACCAGTACTCAAGTACACCAATTTCTGCAAGTAACTGATAACTTTCTCACTTGAATCAGTGGCTGTAGACAAATGACACTGAGACACAATGTTGTATATCAATTGTCACGGAGACTGTAGTGAAGAGGGTATTCAAAATTCACAACCCCTGGATTTATAGTCAGACTCACTACTGATTGAGCTAACCATGCCGGGCACATAAAGTTTGTAAAGGGTCACAAAGATAACAATTATGCCAAGTTTGGTTCAATTAGCTTTGCTGGCATCAAAGAAAAGATTTTTGAAAAACACAAACTTTGTAAAACAGACTATGTTTACCTGCAAAGTAGTATGATCTAGTTCAATAATGTCAGAGAAGAAGATTAAAAAGTAAAAAGATTAAAGCTGATACAGGCAATGATACAGATGCAGCAAGTCTGACTCACATGGTCCTACGGGCTAGGTGTGCTTATAAAGATTAAAATTGCTCACTGAATCATCGTCATCTGAAGCTGTTGCTGGATTACCAACTCTATATCCGACATTAACAGTTTCTAAAATACGCGCCGTCTCTGTAGTAGGACCAGTCATGGTAGGTGGATGCAGATTTCTATTTATGTTCACCTGGACGTTGGCCTCACCTACACCACCAGCATCATCCATTACTCGAACAAGTAACTGATGGAGAAAAAAACAGCAATTATGGTAAAGGATTTATTCCTAATTCAACCCAGTCATATATAATCACTTGGTTAAAATTATCACAAATATCGCTCCAGTCATATCTAATCACTAATATATCACACACTACTACCAAACTTATCACTTATATATCACACACTACTACCAAACTTATCACTAATCACTGGAGTTGAATTATTATAAACAGGAGCCCAGTCACAGGAGCCCAGTCACATCTATTAATGGAGTTGAATTATCATAAACCGGAGCTCAGTCACAGGAGCCCAGTCACATCTATTAATGGAGTTGAATTATCATAAACCGGAGCTCAGTCACAGGAGCCCAGTCACATTTGTCAATGGAGTTGAATTATCACACAACATTCGAATAACAGATACACTACACTTTATACGAGGTTAGGGACATTTATACTTACATTCCACTGATCTCTTCTAATACTGTTTAACGGCCCTGTCAGTAATGCAGCCGTCTTTATTTGGAGTGTGTTAGAAGGAATATTCTCCACTTTAAAGAAATTTGTAGCCTCTTTTGGAAAAGCAATGTCAAAACTGAGTTGTGAAAATTTACCATTCAACTGGTTTATCTGAAAACAAGCAAAGAGATGAAACAAACACATTAATTTTGTTAAAAGTTGAGATAAGTATACACATGTTTCTGAAAGGCACCACCGAAAAAAAAGATCCAGTTATAGTAAAGTTATCATTAGCCATCAAAAAAGACAACTGGCCATACTTAACTGCTAGTCAAAGATCATATGTATAAATGAAATGCCATATTTTTCCTTGCATCTATTAGAGTTTATCAAGGTAATAATATACCAATTAGAGCTTGGGCAGCAATAAGGTACAATATCCTTGCATCTATTATAGTTTGTCAAGGTTAGAATGAACTGATTAGAGCTGGGGCAGCAATAAGGAACAATATCCTTGCATCTGTTATAGTTTGTCAAGGTTAGAATGAACTGATTAGAGCTGGGGCAGCAATAAGGAACAATATCCTTGCATCTGTTATAGTTTGTCAAGGTTAGAATGAACTGATTAGAGCTGGGGCAGCAATAAGGAACAATATCCTTGCATCTGTTATAGTTTGTCAAGGTAATAATATACCAATTAGAGCTTGGGCAGCAATAAGGTACAATATCCTTGCATCTATTATAGTTTGTCAAGGTTAGAATGTACTGATTAGAGCTGGGATAGCAATAAGATACAATATCCTTGCATCTGTTATAGTTTGTCAAGGTTAGAATGAACTGATTAGAGCTGGGGCAGCAATAAGGAACAATATCCTTGCATCTGTTATAGTTTGTCAAGGTTAGAATGAACTGATTAGAGCTGGGGCAGCAATAAGGAACAATATCCTTGCATCTGTTATAGTTTGTTAAGGTTAGAATGTACTGATTAGAGCTGGGGCAGTGATAGGGGACAATATCTTGGCATATGTTAAAGTTTGTCAATGTTAGAATGTTTATTTATATATATATATATATATAATTGACATTATATTTTAGTTTGTATGTGAATCTGCTAAATTTTTTATGAAATATATGCAAATGAGAAATATATTACACTTATATTCAACCAATCCAAAAACTGAAAACACATGTTTATAAAATTTAAGAAATAGGTGATTCTTTTGTGTTTTCTGATTCTCAAAATACTTTAATATAGTTAAATTTTACTAGAAAAATATAAAATGAAACAAGGTATCTTTGATGTTTTTTAATAATGTCTTATCCTGGCTTTCAAATTAATCACCATCAATTATTAACACACAAAAATTGTGTTTATAAACCATTCCATAATAAATATAAACACACAAAAACAACCCCAATATAATAAGATTCATGTCATTATTGCCACTATATCTTTTCTGTAAAAAGGGATACACCAAAATACATATTTAATATTTAGTAAGGGTCTACACCAAACTAACCACTATAGACTTAAGAGAGAAAAATCTCCTGAAGTCATTAGACAACATAATTTTCTTTTCTATCATCTGCTGTGTCAAATTATATTTTATTTCTGTTTGATTTTTGTTTTAGCTCGAGCTACAGTCTTTAGTTTGTTGAGACTAGTGTGTCCCTTTAAGATCAATGTATATATGTATACAGTGAAAGGTTTTTGATTGATTGAATATTTAGCGTCATTCTTATGCCATCGAGGGCTAACAGACGATCAGTTAACCTAACCACTGTTTCCTGGGATTAACCAGTACTCGAGCACACCCCGTCTCCGCAAGTAACTGATAACTTTCCCACTTGAATCAGTGGTGAGAGACGAATGATAATGAGACACAATGTCGTATATCAATCATAACGGAGACTGTTGCCGGGCGGAGGATTCGAACTCACGACCCCTGGATTGATAGTCAGACGCGTAACCGACTGAGCTAAACGTCGACAGGTCAAGGAACAATAAATGTATTGCATATAAACTTTGTATATTTATATTTCATTATATTGTTGAATCAAAAAACCAACATTTAATTCATTTCAAAGCTAAACAATAAGAAAAAATCAGTTCATTTTCCATCACATGAATAAACTTAGCCAATAATGAAATAATTTTAAAAACCAAAATGTATGCTTTCTTTCTCCTTTCAGTGCACATATATATATATATATATATATATATATATATATATATGAATATATGTTACAACTTGACTGATACATATATTTGTACGGTTTGTTGAGGGATGGCCCACCCCGACCCTCACAGACCTATTACAGGGTGATTAAATGGATCATTTTTCAGTGATTGAAATTAAAAATAAAAAAGAAAAAAAAAAGGTTAGAATGTACAGATTAGAGCTGGGGCAGTGATTGGGGACAATATCCTTGCATCTATTATAGTTTGTCAAGGTTAGAATGAACTGATTAGAGCTGGGGCAGTGATAGGGGACAATATCCTTGCATCTATTATAGTTTGTCAAGGTTAGAATGAACTGATTAGAGCTGGGGCAGCAATAAGGAACAATATCCTTGCATCTGTTATAGTTTGTCAAGGTTAGAATGAACTGATTAGAGCTAGGGCAGCAATAAGGAACAATACTTTACATAATATCAAGCTAGAAAAATGACAAACTTATATTAAATTTAAAATGCACAGCTGAAATACTAATTGAAAAAAACAGATTGTATTACTTTAAAGTATGCATAATTATAAAGCTATATAAACTATTTGACCCCTGGGATAAGGTCAGTTTTAAGGGATGGTGCCAGTTTTAATGTTAGAGTCTATGATTAACTTCAGACAGCATAAGGCCACAAGACAGGCTATATACATTTTATATTTTAAAAACTGCAGGCTAATTGCCAAACAAAGCTGAAGACTCGGGGTGGTTTTGCCATGCCCTGGACCAAAATATGATTCAAGATTCCTCCACAGAATGTAGGTTAGTTATTCAATAGAAACCAACACATTACATTCTGTACAGTTTTAGCATTATAGATGCAAAAGAGTTCCTGGTCAGCATTAAAACTGAACATGAATTACCAACTCATTGGGCAACATATCAGACAATGTTTGAACAGCACAACATTTCAACTTTTGGACAATAATCATAGTGTTAAAGAAGGCAACACATGCCAATTAATTCTGGTGAAAAAAACAAATACAAGACAAAATACTTATAACAATTAAAACTCTAAAATCATTGTAGTATGCAAGCAACTCTAACTTGTGGGATACTTACAGATGCATCAGGATCTTGGAAAGAGAGAACTGCAACAATCTCGTTAAGATTCACATCTTCATTTATGTCAGCAGTTACAGACTTACTTATGAAGAATGGGTCTGTATTTCGCAACACGTTCACTTCAATTGAGGCATTACTAAAGCTGACCAGAGATGGTACGCCACTATCATAGGCTTCAAACGTGAGCTGTCAAGTGTGAATAGAAATATACGATTGTTATTCTGGCAATATTTTATTGTTAGATACATGGATTTTAGGATTTTAAACTGTGAAGAAAAATACACTTATGGAACCATTAATTATCATGGAAAATGGAGCTTGAGTTTTAGTGACAGTGTTCCAATCCCAAGAAAGGAGGATCATAAGTTCAAATGCAACTTGTGTAACCTAGATTTGGGTAACCTAGATTTGGGTAACCCAGATTTGGGTAACCTAGGTTTGAGTAAACTAAATTTGGGTAACCTAGATTTGCATAACCTAGATTTGGGTAACCCTGATTTGGGTAACCTAGATTTGGGTAACACAGATTTGGGTAACTGTGAATTATATAATTAACGTTTGTTATAACTGTGAATTGTGTAACTTTTATAACAGAATTTTGAAAGGAAATGCTACTTTAATCTTTCTTTTCTTTGTTTACTTATACTTCGCAATTAACCCTTTACTTCATATAGACGCCTTTGGACACCTCTAATATAGACGCCTTTGGACACCTCTAATATAGACACCTTTGGACACCTAATATAGAAGACTTTTGAATTATTGGGTAAATTATGTTTATATTAACTGACAGAGTGGAAAACAGTGCAGGAAGTGTTCAGATTGCTCGTTACGAGCAATCTGGACTCTTCCTGCACTGTTTTCAAAGGCCCTCTGTGATTGGTGCGGGAAAACGCGTATCTAGGGAGTAAAGGGTTAAGGCATATTTATGGGATTGGAAACAAATACACTGCACATTAATACAAAATTATCTTGAGAAATACAAAAAGATACAACATAAATTAAGACAATAAATAAAATGCCTATTTACCATAAATATATTTATTCCAGCTAAGCTAGCATCTCTGAGGTCCTTTCTAACACTTAAAGTGCCAGTACTAGCATCCATGGCAAAATAATTTTGGAAAGGTGATGCTGTTTTAAATCTGTAGCTGACAATGTTATTTGGGGGTTGTGAATCTCCATCCAGTGCAGTTAGTTTCTGGATTGACACACCAGTGGGCATATCTTCAGGAATCGTTACTGACAGAACTGTTGAATTGGCTGTAAATTCTGGAGAAAGGAAGTTGCGGTTGACTGTGACATACAGCAGAGCTGTAGCACTTCTCTTCATAAAACCTTTATCTTGAGCTACAATTCTCACCTAAAATTTAAAAACACCTATTAATAAATATTTAAAAAAAATCCAAAGAAGCATGACAATATAGGGAATATAAAGTAAGAAAAATAGCATTTCTGACTCAGACTCGTGTTTCTTGGCACAGTGGTAAAGCATCATAAGTAAACAATAAATGCAAACTGTCAAATCTCCAGCAGTCTATTTATAGATTTCATTCAATAAAGCCATAAAAAAAATTTAAACTCTGGAAGAGTCCATGGTCATTGTGAGTAAATTTTGTACAATTAGCATTTAGTGTTGTAGGCAATAAGCATCTATTATTTGCTATTCTGAGTATACAAATATAACAGTATGGTTTTATCTGATAAATACTGACCCATTTATTAAGATCTTATTTCAATATATTAGAATTAATTTAATACAATATGTTTCAAATGAATTGGGATGAATGGTATGGTTTTAATGGAATGGGAATGAATTTATTACAATGTACTTACAGTGTAGGTATTAACACTTTCGGTTTTCAGGGACTGTTTTATTAATACGAAAGCAGATTTCTTACTCCCATCAGGTTGTGAACTGTCTGTTTCTTGTCGGAGGTAGAAATAATTGTTGGCTGTTTCATCACCAACAATTCTATACTCAATATCATTATTTGCACTCTATAATAAAAACATATTGATATACCTTCACATAGAAAAAACAAAACAAGATTTGATGATATACATGTACATAAACCAAAAGCTTCTCAGCCCATATCAGCATAGTTTCCTAAAAAATTCTTGTTTTTCCGATACATTGATTTTTAATCACATACCTTATATCAAGGGCTTAGTGCAAAACTGGTCTTTCTACCTTCCTAGTCGATATTGAGATAGAAAGTTCTGCACCATAGCACTTTATTTAAGAAGTACCCCATTTTCAGGATGTTTTGATATCTCAACCGGATATAAATAGGTTACTTGGATTAAAATAAATGAAGATGTATAATAGGTGACTTCCTCTGTAGGATGCTCTTGGTCCACTACTACATCATAAAAGAAAAATATTTATACATAATATTGATAGAAAAACATAAAAATAATGTTGGAAGTAATGCTATCATAATGACCTCCCTTGCTGAACAAGCAGTGACAAAGTGGCGAGCGAACAATCTCTTGCTGGAGGTGCAGAGCAAAAATAATACCACAATGATGCAGTTTGCCACCATATATACAAATATCTGCAGCAGGGAAAATTTGCCACCATGCCAGGGTTCAAGGGTATAAATATGAGGAGCTTAATCAAAAAATCCCAGTAGAATAACTAAATACATCACAACCATCATCATTGAATTTTAAAAAAGCATGAAGGTTTTAATTCAGTTATTTTAAGAAGTACATAAGATAAAAATGTATATTTATAAATATATTAGAAGTGTGAAAATATATTTTATTCAACACATTTTTATCATTTGTGAATTCTAGACAAAACTTACATCGGCATCCATGTCCGTCGCTCTAATTTCTTTCACGAAAGAATTTTCTGGTATATTGTCATCAACAGTTACTCTATAAACTCCATCCACCAGGTCAAAGAAAATAGGTGCGAAGTTATTTCTTGTGATATTGAAGGTCAAAGGAAGATCAGCAGCTGCATTTGAGGGTGATCCTTTATCTGTTAACCCTAGAGTTACCTTTACAAAAGTATAAACATTCACTTTAAAATAATATAAAATTTCTAAAAATATTGAATATAAATCAAATTAATAATATAATGCATATATATATATATATATATATATATATATATATATATATCTAAATATTATAATGATATCAATCTCATGATAAAAGGAAAATTATTTAATATGTAAGAATTGTAACAATAAACAAAACAAAAAAGAGTACCTATACTTAAATTTCAACTAAATCATTAAAAACTAGTTTTTAACAATACAAATATTATATTTAAAATTTTTAAAACATTTTACTCAAATACAACTAATTAAATCTTACAGAATACATGTCTACTGCTTGATTCCGAGCAGGAGACCTTTTCATGTAGACGATACACTGGCCAGTATTAGAAGACTGCACAGTCTCTGTTCTGAAATAGTCTAGTGCAACACTGTCTCCCTTCACTGAACATTCCATCAGCCTGTCTGGATCCTACAATGTTGCATGGTATTTTTGTTTCATTTTGCTTTTTAATCTCAAGCAGAAAGTTCTAAATTAAAAGCCATTTATAAAAAAGATATAAATAATTTGATGATATGGCACATCAATAGAGAGAATATAAAAACTTTTCTTAACTAATATATCAAATACCTCAACTACGAGGTGTGTTAAAAAAAATACATGGACATTTGTAACATTTTCTACATTTTATATAGCACAAGAATAAAAATTACAATAAATAGTAATATTTCCTCTATGCAATTGGCAAATTTCGTAACTATATTGAATACAGTTAGGTAGCAACAACACTAGAAACCATGTATGTAATGGCTACCTAGAGCAGTCCGATGACCTTTAACCGGCCAAATCACATCTTGTCAAAGTACTCACAAGGCCCTTGAATGCTTTTCATACATAATTTTTTTCATCCATTTATTATACATATCTCTATATCACTATTAATTCAATGGTAGAATGATGTGATGAGTTTGAAATTGAAGTTCATGCAGATTAGACTGGTCAAACAGTATGCAAATACTCGACGTCATTCATGTCATCAGACTGTTCATGATAGCCATTACATGCATATTTTCTAGTAATAATATTCGATATCAATATGAAATTTGGCAATTGCAAAGAGGAAATATTACTTTTTTATGGCAATATAATTTTTATTTTTGTATTATACATATATTAAATGTTGAAAATATTGATAGTCCTTTAATTATTTTTACACACCTCATACATATGTAGGTACCTATAAAGGCATTATTTAGGTATATAACTTAAATCATATGTGCCTAAAATGCATCATTCAAGTCTGTGCCTATCTAATATAAGATAAAAAAAATATTTATTTTATTAGATCAAAAAACTAAAAAACTAACCAATATATCAAGATCCTGAATTCCAATAATAGCAACACTGTCAGATAAGAACTTGTTCTCACTGACATAATATGAGCTGGAACTTTGAATCCAACTTGGTGTATTCAAATTTCTCACAACATTAACCGTGAGTATAAAATTTGCCGATTTCTGTGTAGCTCCATAGGCTCCATCAGTAAAGGTGAAGCGAAGCTGAAAATAATAATAATAATAATAAAAGATACATTTCAAAGGAGATTTTCGCCATTTTATACATGCCATAAAAAAAAGGATCAAACATTTAAAATCTTCATCACTCCAAAACCACATTCCATTTAAAGCAATTTTTATGATGTTGTTGTTGTATGGTGTTTAGCGTCGCTTTCAACAATTTCTCAGTCATATCGCGACGGTGTCTACTTGAGACAGTATTCTAAGCGCTGTCACACTGGAGTATCATGCCTCAGACACATGGTTTGATACCCCACCCAGTCACATTAAACTGACACTGGGCTGACCAGACCTAGAACTCTCCTCTAAATGCTGAGCGTCAAGCGAGGAAGCTTCTAGTACCATTTTTAAAGTCTTTGGTATGACCCGGCCGGTGACTTTTATGAAGATATATTAAAAAATAGAATACAAGTATAATATATTTGGTAAGACAAAAACAGAATGTGTGTACTAAATTGTAGACAAGCTAGATGATGAACAATTTATTGGTGTCTGGCATGGCACAGGTACAGAGTGTCCATTGAGCTTTTTACATGGGTCTTCTAAAAACAGTGTACTCACAATGTATTGAGAGGAAGCCTCTGGGTCATTGTAAAGTGATTTTATTGTTACAATTTGGATGATGTTTGAATCAACACTACTACGGCGTAGTAAAAAGTATTCCTTGGAATTGGCATCACCGACAAAGACATCCGTTAATTGTCCAAATCTTTGCTGTAATGAATAATAAAATAAGACAGAATCAATACATTATGTTTAACTATAGTAGTCTAACTATCAAAACCAGCACAAAACCACACAAAGATAAAATAACAAAAGCACTGCTAGCAGGTGCAGAGGCCTGTTTTTTAAAAGTCCACCTATTAAGCCATGGTCAGTTTTTTAAAAACTTGTTTAACCTGATGGTGAAAAGTGTGCAAAATCAATACTTGTTACTGAAATATAAAATAGATTAAACAAGAAAATATCAGTGGAACCTATTTATGCTCCCCCAAGGGAGTGTTTGACTCTTTACCATATGATAATGATATTGAATGGGAGAGCTGTGTGGGTTCTAAAGAGAAGTCAATACATTATTTTTCATTTCGTGATACTAGGTATAATACATTGTACAACATACTTTGAAATAGGTCATTATGACCCGTGATCAAACATTTCAGCAAATTGTTATTACAAATATACATTGAATTACAGATATTATTACTGATTTCATTATAAAGATTCAGTTGTTATCCTAGCAAGTTTCATAAAATTCCAACATGAGGTTGTAGAGAAATAGCATGGACAATGAAAGGGCCATAACTCTGTGAAAAATCATCGAACCAGAACACAAAGACAATATGTGCATCTCCACTTGGTAGTGATGCATACTAGCAAGTTTCATAAAATTCAAACATGGCGTTGTAGAGAAATAACGCAGACAAGAATTTAGTCACAGACAGAATCAAAGGGCCATAACTCCATAAAAAAATTATCGTACCGGAACACAAAGACAATATGCGCATCTGCACTTGGTAATGATGCATCATAGCAAGTTTTCATGAAATTCAAACCTGAGGTTGTAGAGAAATAGCGCAGACAAGAACTTGCGGATGCACGGATGGACGGAATATATGCTTCCCCGCTTTGGGGGAGTATAAAAGAATATCAAGCCAGAGATAAACAAAAAATTTCAACCTACAGTTTATTATGGAAACTTAGGTAACATAGCTATATAAATTGTTTGTATTACATGATATAAATGTGTTTATAAAGTTTAGTCACTTCAACATAAGTAGTTTGTTGGAAAATAGGAAAAAAGCTGAGCTAAACATAGAACTTTAACAGGACAATGCAAGTATTAACTAAGTCCATTAAGTAGGTCAAGGTAAGTCAAGTTTGTTTTTTTTAAATGGGGTTTAATGCCATTTTCAATACATTTCAGGTTATATATGGCATATCAAGTTTTACTGGTGGAGGAAGACCTCAGACTGAGTATAACCACCGTCTTTCTGCAAGTAACTAGAAACTTTCTCACATAAAATTTTTGGAGCAAACGAGACTCAAACCTACAACCGTAGCAGTGACAGGTAAGAGATCTTGAGATAATGCCATAGACCTACTTGGCCACAGAGGACCCCGTAAGTAAAGTAAAAACTTTTTTACATGACGGTGATCAGTAACAGAATCAATACTTGTTATTGAAAAATAAAATGGATTTTAAAGAAAAAAAGTTAAATAAAAAATCTTAAACTTAACGTTTTAGAGCCTAAATTATTTAAACTAAGGTATTATACATTGTTTGTATAACATGATATGAACGTGTTAATGAAGTTTAGTATCTGTAACATGAGTAGTTTGTTAAGAAACAGAGAAAAAGCTTAGCTAAACATAAATCTTTAACCAAAGTCTATTTTGAAGGTCAATGCATGGTTTGGATTGTATCCAAGAAACAGACAAAACACAGAAATATAATATTTTGAGTGTCAACATAATAATGTTATGTCATACACTAATTTGGCCTCTCGACACATGCTGTGGAAACTGGAACACAAATGATGAGAAGTAGGATATGCTTGTAAGACTAATTGTTAACAAGTGTTCACAATTACAGATTGAAAATATTCGTAACTCTTACAGAAATTAGATGCACGAGTGAAATAACCACCATCCTCCCGCAAGTACGGGACCACAACCACAAAGATTTTAGACCAAGCAGGGCTTGCACCAAAAACCTCAGGAAGAGAAGCAGTTCTCTTTTTCTGAATCCTGTTATTTGATTTAGTTATTGTTGTTGGTTGTATGGTGTTTAGCGTCGCTTTCAACAATTTTTCAGGCATATCGCGACGGTGTCTACTTGAGACAGTATTCTGAGCGCTGTCCACACTGGAGTATCATGCCGCAGACACACGGTATGATACCCCACCCAGTCACATTATACTGACACCGGGACCGACCAGACCTAGAACTCTCCTCTAAATACTGAGCGTCAAGCGGGGAAGCTTTTAGTACCATTCTTTAAAGTCTTTGGTATGACCCGGACCGGGGATCAAACCCACGACCTTCCGCATGCGATGGCGGATGCTCTACCACTAGACCACGCTGCGGTCATTATTTGATTTAGACAAAAAATATTTCTGCATCTCTTTTCAATTTTGGTTGTTTTATTATAATTATATGAGACTCATATACATTACTACTATGAAAACAGTACAACTGAATTCTCTTTTTCCTCTTACCTTACAACAGTAAAGTAATAATTACATGTGATACTTACAACAGCCAAATCATTATCAAATGCCTGAAAGGCTGTAGATTACACTATTAGCAGTGATGTCATGAACAATAGTCACACTGTCCGAAGTTGCAGGGTCTGTCTCTGGTGAATTGTTGTTAATCACGTCAGCAGTCAACAAAGTGTATCACTTGTCCTGCTCGGTGTACCACTGTCTCTCCCTTGAACGTAAATCTGAAACAATTGATGTAACCACTGTACTTGATAGGTCAAACTGGTTATACTTGAAAGCAGAAGTATTTTTTTTTTAATTGCTGTTAAAATAAAAATTAAATAATGTATAATTAATTCTGTGGAAGATCTTTTTTTACTAATAACCAGAAAATAAATTAAGTTGTGGAAAGAATTAACTATTATTTTTAACTAGGTAGATGTGGTTATCAAATAGCGAAAATTCATTTATTTTTACACCATTGCATTGCATTCTAAAAAAATAAATGCACCCTAAGTTCCAATTAAATTTACTGTTCTCCCAAAGTATTAAACCAAAATCAAGTAGTCAACCCAATTTTCAATCCATTCAGATTACATTCATTTTCAAATTTTGTATTGATTTAATGTGTAACAACACACTTGGGTTTCATGTAATTTCTTGGTATTCCAAGGAAAGTATCTAAATCATGTAAGCATACAAATGACAAAAGCTTCATTTATATACTGACATATGATAAGGGGCTTATTAGAATGGTGGAACTGAAATAAAGAATACAGCCAAACAAACCCGAAACAGGCTTCGGAACTTATTTAACTAATATCAAATGATATCTCAAATTTATATCAAAACAATAACAGCGACTGTTGTATACAATGTATCACCTTGGCAAGTAAGAATATAAAGCAGCTCAGGCCAATTTTGCTGGTTATGAAAGTAAATGTGATTGAGATTCACCAAATAATGTTACAACTTCTTCCTTTACCACAATTTTACCTATAACTGTTGGTAGCACCGATACCGTTGACCAGTGATTTAACAACGGTAATGACTCCAGTACTTGGGTTTAATATTCTGAATATATCCAGACCAAAACTAGGTTCCACTGAAACTATGGAGTAGGAAATATCGTTGTTTTGCTGGAAAACAAAAGGTACAAAAATTGCTTTAGATGATATCGACCTTATCATAGATGCCTACATGTTATTAATTATTTAATGACAATGTCACACACAATAAGTTGTCAAATACTGCTTATTTGAAGAACATAACTACATACTACTACATACACTAAACGTGATGTTTGTATTGGTATATGGGGCAGGGGGTATTAATTGTTATATGATTTTAATTACTGTTGCTTTCATTTTTTTTGTATTCTTCGTTACCTGTCATCAGAAACAACCATTGTCACTCTCCCTCTAAAAGGCTTTCTATAAAACCAGTAACAGTCAAACCAGTTAAAGCAGTCACCTCTATTGAACATCCAATTGTTATCCTATTTATTCATAACAAATTAGCCTGTATTAAGCAATAACCTGTCTTAAAAGACAGATTTGTCTGTACATTATAACCTTAAACAAGGCAAGACAATTTATAAAAATTCTATTAATTTGTTGGCATTAACCCATGCTGATGAATAC